>JASANA010000881.1:0-53907 GCA_030248095.1 Ptycholaimellus sp. GST1_10
GAAGAAAGAAGAAGAGGAGGCGAGGAAGCGCGAGGAGGCACAGCCGAAGAAGCTCAACCCCCACGACTTCCATTACAGCCCCGGCAAGACCGGCGTTCTTCTTCCCTCCCATGAACCACCGACCCTCTACGACTTGGACTCCCACGAGCTCTCTCTCGCCGGCCACTTCATCTACAGCATGAACGTCCTCGTCAACTACTTCCTCTGTAGTCGGGTGATCCTCAGCGACTACGTCCAGATGAACGTCAGCATTCGAGCAGTGCCGCGGCTAGAGCAGTACGGCTACCTCCCCACCAACTCCAAGAAGAGCGCCAGCTTCGTCCAGTCGGCGCTAGAAACGGCGGAGGACCGCAGACCACTCCGCTACCGCAACTCTTCAAGGACCGGCCCCGCCGCCATCCATACCGCACCTGGCCCAGCAAGCGCCAAGCCATCGCCTTCGTCGTGTCACCCGGCGTGCAAGAACATCCCCGACGGACTCCCACCACAGCCACTGACGGCAGGAGGAGCGTGAGGCAGAGCCGAGATGAGATCCAGCTCCCGGGAGACGGAGAGAATATGAAGATGAAGCGAAGAAAGAAGGAGAGCGTTGAGATGGAAGAAAGAAGACGCGGTCACCAGCGAGATGAGATACGGCGCCTACATAAGACCTCGGAGAAGAAACTGAGACCCCGCTCAAGACCCGGCCATCCCGAGCTGGGCGGCGGCGAAGCAGGCGGAGGAACAGGCGGCCTGCGCCGGCACAGCCGCTCAGATCCAGTGCTCCAACCAAGACCCTCCAGCAGAGGACGTGCTGGCAGAAGAGGTGAGCTCCAACAAACTCAGAGAACATCTTGAGCCCACGTTGAAGGCGCAGGAGTTGGCTCTGCTGCCAGTGGCAGAGCTCGCCGTATTCTCCAGTTGGAAGAGCAGAAGCATCAGGAGCGCCTGCGGAAGAAGCAAGAGATGGAGGAGGAGGAGAAAGAGGAAGAAGGAAGCGGAGGAGAAGAGAAGAAGCGCCAGCTAGGCAAGCAACGCGACGCCAGAGTCCTCATCACCAGGGATCGAGGGCACTCCGCCACAAAGATCCTCTCCCAGGTACACCTCCTTCCAACAAGCCGCCATCTTCAAAGAACCGAAGACACCACATTCTCCACCACCTGCTCATTGTTCCTCTTCATGGCAGTCTTCTTTTCACGCAGTCGCTGCCGCTGGCCAGAGCACTCCAGTCCCTCACGTTCAGGGCACAAATCAGACCCAGCTTGTGAGAGTAGCAAGGGCTAGCACCCTCAAGCCCGACGATGGGGTCCCAGCCATGATCACTTTCGCCCCCAACCTCCTCTTCGCCCTGTTCTTGGCCTGTTTGGCCTGTCACTTCCTATCTCTTAGAACCTGCTACGATTGGAAGTGCTCTTGTGAGCCAAGGCAACACCCAAATTGGTGGCTCACCTCTTGCCTGTTCCCCTACTACGGAGCATCCCCTTTTGCTGCAAGTGCTATGATCTATTAGAGCCTTGCTGCTGCACCGGCGTTCATTGCTGCTGTGTTTCATGCATCTACGTAGGCAACAGTTCTGGGAGGAGGCTGGAGAGACAGTAAAAGAGGGAAGAGAAGGAAGCAACCTCAGATCCCGCTGGTGAGATGCGAGTAGGCACGGCTGGTGAGGTGAGAGTAGGCACGGCCATTGCTGCTCAGCCGTGCACGCCAGACGAAGCACTCTTAGAACCGCTGTTAGATTCCCGCCCAGCAGACAATTCGGTCCACTTCGCTGGAGTGGAAAGACCGAAGAGAGAGACTGGGGATGACTCAGGTTGAGACTCAGCTGGAAGAAGTCGTTCAGAGAGTGGAGAAGAGGAGAGCGACAGAGGAGAAGCTGAGGATGAGTCAGACAGAGGCACAGTTAGAAGAGGCCGTGCGGAGGGTAGAGCGAGGAAGAGCGTTGGAGAGGAGATTGAGAATGGAGGAAGACGAGGAAAGCGATTCCCAGCAGGCAGCTGCCGATATGGAGCAGATGTTGGCGCAGTTGGAAGAAAGAACGGAGCACGTGGAGTGTGCTGTTCAGAGGCTGGAGGACAGGTCAGTGGATGTAGCGAGACTGAGAATGGAGGTCGGAGAGGAACCCGACGTCATGCTACAACAGCCCCTTTCAACCATGCCCCTTTTCTCCTCCTATTACATCACCTGCACAGCGACTACCAACCATGAGAACCGCTATTGGGGCAACATTTTCCTTATGTGCCCGCCAGCTCAGATCCCTCCAGGGGTTGAAGACAACCATGTCATCACCAAATTTTTGGTGGACTCTGGAAGTCAGGTCACCTTAGTTTCCAGAGTTCTCTTCGCTCAGATCACTCCTCAACCGCAGGTCCTTAGATACAATGTGTCTTTGACGGGCATAGGTGCAGAAGTCTATAAGACCACGGAAGTGAGCTTGTGCTTGCAAATGGGCGGTTATCAGAAGACGGTGAAAGCGAAGCTCTTACCGGCCGCTGACAAGGATCCGATTAAGGGTATTTTGGGCATGGACTTCCTTCAGCAACAGCCTGGGGATGATCCTTTCAATCCACCTCCTCCATTGATTTTGGATGGAGCTAAGAGAACCTTGACGTTCGGAACGGAGGTGATGGAGCCGGGACCGCCTGAGTATCCGTCGTCAGATTGCCCTGAAACCGTTCACGTTAGACACGAGGAATCCTCATCCCCTCTACCCTCGCCAACACCATCACCTCCATTACCTTCCTCACCAGATGAGGGAGAAAGGGAAAGGGAGTTAAATGAGAAGGAGGTGAGGTTTGCCCCGGGAACGAAAGGCGGGAAGGAGAGTGTAACGCCAACTGCAGCGACGGGCGGTGAGAAAGAGGAAGAAGTGTCCTCCATGCCTGCAGATAAGACGTTAGAGCCCATCCCCGACTCATTAGATCCAGGGAAGGAGTCAGGCATTGACCTAGACGAGGATACAGAGGTTTCCAGTGGAGGAGAAGGAGAGGAAACATCAGACGTATTCCTCCTCCAAGAGACCATATTAGAGCCTTATTCCCAGTCCGTTTGGAAGGTGGGATGTGTGGAAATGGCTGGTAAGATAACGGTCGTGGAGAATGCTTTGGACGGCGATGAATCCCGACCTCAAACCACCGTTCCCTACGGGGATTTCACTTTGCCTGAAGGGCAGGAAGACTTGATTGAGGAGAGGGCCTATGTTCCATCGGCAGTAGTGGGCTTCGCAGTGAACGGACAGGCTTGCATTAGCCTTATCAACAATTCCGCCGACCGTCAGATCCTTCCTCTAGGAACCATCGTAGGGAAGGCAGAGAATGCCACTGACTATCCCTTCATTCCCTTGACGAAAGACCTGCTCTTAGATCATCCATCTCAGACAGCTATGATGAGTGAAGGAGGAGAAAGTGGACCCGATGGGAAGTGCAGGGACCCCGACTGTCATCTGCATAACTTAGACATGTCCCATCTTTCCAAGAAGGAGCGGGCGGACCTCCAGGAGCTGATTTGTTCTTTCAAGGACATTTTCAGCAAGTCCAAAAAGGACGTGGGAACCTGCGATTTCTTTCGATTTCGCTTAGAATCTTACCTTAAGAACATTCCTTGCCGAATTCAGACATTTTCGGACTTGGAGACGGCCATTCTTAGACAGAAGATAGAGGAATTAGAGGAGCAAGGGGTGGTAGCTAAGAAATTGAGCAGCTACGCTAGCAAGGTGGTGCTGGTGCCTAAGCGTACGAAGCCCGATGAAGACCTCACCCATCCCGACAATTGGCGCTTTTGCCTCAACCTCATCCCTGTCAATTCCAGTCTGAAGCCTTCAGAGTATCAAAACTGGAACGCCATGAAGATCCGTGACGCCATTGAACTACTGGCTGGATCCGATTACATCTCCATTTTAGATGCCTGCAACGCGTTCTTTACGCTTAAGTTAGAGGAAGGGAGCCAAGACTTGGCTGGATTCAGAGCCTTAGGGCAGTCGTATGTCTTTCAGAGGGTTCCGCAGGGGTTGAAGTACGCCAGTCATTTCTGGCAGTATGCCATTGACACCATCATGGCTGAGTACCTGCAAAGATTCGTCCTCTCCTATGCCGACGACATGGCTATCTATACGAAGCCTCAGAAACACGTCGTTTCTTCATTCTCCCTCCATCTTCAGCATTTGAAGCTGGCCATGCAGAGGTTGAGAGAAGCTGGCATTAAGATTTCCGCAGCGAAGGCGCAGCTCTGTAAGAAGTCGGTCAAGTGGTTGGGCTTTGAAGTGAGAGGAAAGGAGGGAGTTCAGCCGGACAAGGAGCGAACGGCCATTTTGTCCGCCAAGCCTGCCCCAGACAATCCGCGTGCACTAAAGTCATTCCTGGCCGCAGTGCAGTATTGGATGGCTTATTGCCCAAATACTACCACACCACTTCGCCCCTCTATGAGCTGTTGAGGAAGGGGGTAGCCTGGCAATGGGGTGAGACGGAGGCGAAAGCCTTCCAGGCGACGAAGGACCTCCTATCAGATGCAACTTTGCTGGCCTTTCCACGTTCAGACTCGCAATTCATTTTGCGCTGTGACGCCAGTTATGAGGCTATGGGCTGTATGGTCACTCAATGCCAGCCGGACGGTTCAGAGGCTCCGTTGTCATTCGCCGCCCACAGATTTACACTCCCAGAGCGACAAATGTCGGTGTTTGAGAAAGAGTGCTACGCCATCTACTTTGGCATCCTGCACCACAGGAAGTGGTTTCTTTATCCCATGGTCACACCTATTCAGGTTTTCACGGACCATAAGAGCCACGAGCATCTCCACACCTGTCGTTCGCCCAGTCCCAGAGTGGCTAGATGGAGGTCTCAATTGAGTGCCTATTCCTTAGACATCAAGTACGTGAAAGGCGATGCGGCTGCCCACAGACTCCCGGACCTTTTGTCCAGGATTTGGAGTGATCCTTATCCAGGGAGGAAGCTAAGAGAGGATATGGCTGAGAAGAGGGCGGAGGAGACGATGAGCTTAGAGAACCAGGGCATTCATCCGCTCACCAATCCGCATCACGAGCCCATCTATACCACTTTCACCTTGGCATCCATTCCAGAGCGCTTCGCTTCAGATACGCCTTTTTCCATTCTCCCTATGAGGCTAAGAAGTGGGAGAGTGAGGGCAGGAGAAGACGAAAGGTTTCCGGGAGTTCTTCCTAGATTGCCTGTCGTTGAAGAGGAGGTGGTCGTTGATCCGCCCGTCGTGGCAGAGCCTCAAAGAACCGACGGCCCCGTTCAGATGAAGAGTGTCGGCTGTCAAACGGAAAACTCCATTCAGAACCTTACAAGGCAGATCCAGGAGGAAGACCCATGGATAGCTAAGCGATTCCATGAATTTGAGACGGGAAGCGAGAAAGTCCTGGAGAAGCTAAGAAAGGAAGGATTGAGAGTGAGGGATGATGGGGTGTTAATGAAGATGCTGGACCTGAAGGAAGTGCCGGTCTGTCCGGCGTCCTTGCAGACTAAGATGTTGCTCGAGTCCCATGACTCCCACATGGGCGGCATGCACCAGTCCGCCGATAAGATGTACACTCAGTTGTCCGCCATCACCTATTGGTTTGGCATGGGCGTGGACATAAACGAGTACACCCGATGCTGTGCTCTTTGTGCTAGTACTAAGAACGCCAACAAGCTCACTACGCCTTTGCTTCATCCTTTGCCTTGGCCAGAGCGAAATTGGGAGCACATCCAAGTGGACATCATTGGTCCATATGAGAGGACGGAAGACGGGCATGTCGGAACTTTGCTCATCATCGACAAAAGATCCAAATTCGCCTTTACCAACTACTTGACTCGATTAGATGCAGATCACGTGGCCTACAAGCTATTAGAGTTCGCCATTTCCATTTTCGGCGTTCCCAAAGTGATAGGCGCGGATGCTGGAAGCGTTTTCACTTCCGCTCTGTTCACTAAGATTATGGAGCAGATAGGAGCGGAGGTTTATATCTGCAGTCCTCAAAATCAGAAGGCGAATGGAGGCTGTGAAGCGGCGGCTAAGAAACTGGTTACGCTGCAGCGCGTCAAACACGTGATTTCAGAGGTAGTTAGAGACTTGAGTGGCATGGATAAATCCGATTGGATAGCTCCGGACAGATTCATCAATCTTTCCCTCATGCCCTATCGTGCGGCCGGCCATAGATCCATCGGCGTTTCGCCCTACTTTGCCATGTTCAAAACCGACATGCGCATGCCATCAGAGGCCATATTAGAGGCGGCCATGAGCTATTCAGAGGAGGAGACCACCCAGCGCCAGATGGTGCTGCGGTTGGTGAAAGCAGAGGAGCGAATGAGAGAGGAGGCTAGAAAGTCGGAGGCTGAGATAGCCGGAAAGTGGTCGAGTAAGATGTATATGCCCGTTGAGATGATGGAGGGTGCGATGGTGAGAAAGAAGGTGGAAGGAAGCCACATTCATAAGAGGGATCCATTGAGATGGGACGGTCCGTTTCGCATCGTTCGCATGGACAACCTCAACCACGCTATCCTTAGATACATCCTCACCCCTGACCTGCCAGACTTCCAGGCGCATCTTTCCAAACTTAAGATCACTCATGAGCTCGTTCCTCTTCCTTGGAACCCAAACTGTGGGATTAGATGGTGGGAAGGCCAGCGAAAGCAGCCATCCAAGAACCGCCGTTCAGAACGAATTCACAAGCAGATAGCTGCTCAGAACGCACTTTACTACAGCTTCTATTTGAGATATTTCTGGAAGGCGCCTGTTAACCAGTGGGAGTTGATAGTTCAGAAAGCGAAAGAAATGGCTGGACCCAAGCCTCCTTGGCAGCACTAATTGCTTATTAGATTCAATTTAAGACGCATTCAAATCAGACTCAAAATGAAACTGAAGATCAGAGCTTTTTCACAACAGCTGCAAAGTTATCAGGAACGAGCGGTGGAGGGCAGTCGTGACGGGCGCGAGCGTTGAACGAGCCGCTGTCCAGCCCCCAAACCCATTATATCCTCTGCTTTAACCCCGTTTTGCGCATCACATTTTATTGACTCAATTTCCCAAAAACATTTAACCTGTTTGAAATTTTCATTTAAGAACCTGCTGGTATTACGTGTCCATAGCTATTAGGGGATTGAAAAATTGTATATTGTTCAGCACTAGCAAATGCTCCCAAAAATGTACCCCATACACTGTTTCCAATTTTAAGATTCATCCTGTTTCTAACGAATCATGGTTATCCAACGATGCAAATTTTGAGCTAATGAACTATGCCAGTGATGTCTGCACTGAAACTCTGGAAGGTGAGATGGAGGTAGGCATGTACGAGTCACCGCCGTAATTCCTGTCGTTTCAGTGAATTCTGCGCAGTTGGGAGCGATCGCTTGCTTTCCTCCAGTAGTGAGGAGAGTCAGATGGGTTGCTGAGAGAGAAATTTGGTCCTACCCAGTGCTCAGATGCTTCATGTTTTGGCTAATCTGTGCCTCAATTTGCAATTATTTGGTTATTTTTGCTAAGAAAACCTCTACCCAACTGTTTCAAGTTACATGGACACACCCAAAAACTCATGGATTTAATCAAAATTAACATAAAACTAGAAAGTTTTGAAACATAAGACAGACGAGCTGCGACGGATAATGCAACCAGCGACCTGATACGCATAATTTTTAAGAGACCAGCTAAGAGAGAAAAAACACTGAAGTGAAGATTCACAATTTCAGTAATAAATACGAGTGCTTACGAAAAAGTTAGCTGCAAAAGTCGCTAAATTTCTCGAAAAAGCGGGGGGAAAGCATAGTCTAAACAAGCGAAAAAAGGGGTTCATCGATGCTAGGGCATAGCGGTCCTAAGTAGCAGAGCGGCAGGGTGGGGGAAGCAGCAAAGGCAGGACTGAACTGGGCTGGGCAGGGCAGTTTAGGCGTGGGCCTTGCAGTAGGGGCGACCGGCTTTGGCGTAGAAGCTTTGGCCCTCCAGATTCTTCAGACAGGTCTGCAAGAGGAGGAGAGGGGGGTGGGAGGGTGAAGATGGAAAGGAGGAGGATGAAACGGAGCAGGTGAAGCAGTTGGAGTGATAAGCGTGGTCCAGGGCCTCCACCCAGCGGTCCCCGGCCTCGATGGGGAACTGGCAGGAGATGCACTTCGTCGTGAACATCGTGTTCCAGTCTACAGGCAGTTTTCTTCCTGATTAGCAGAGCAGTCGACAATCAGCTTCAAAATTAGCTTCAGCGTCGACAAAACCTAATCACCGATGCACGTGCCCTTCTTAAAATATTATAAGTTGCAAAGTCGTGCTGACCATCCTCGCAGTAGGGCTTGCCGTCCTCCAGAAAGAAGGTGGAGTTGCCGAAGGGCTTCCTGCAAGAGGTGCAAGCGAAGCAGTCGGGGTGCCACTGTCGATCGATGGCGTTGAGGCAGTCTCCCACAACGCGACGGCCGCACTGGGCACAGCTAGGCGCCAGGTACTGCTCGAAGCAGTACTCGCAGTAGATCCTACCCCCCTCCTCCACGAAGCCCACATCCATCAGTTTCCGTCCGCACTGCCCGTTGTTGCACACGAAGCACTCCGGGTCCCACGTCTTCCCCATCGCCAGCACGAATGGGCCGCGGATCTCCTGGCGGCAGCTTTCGCAGACTTCAAAGGGGTTTAGTTTGAGGGAGGTGAGGAGGAGGAGGGAGGGCACCTGGGATGCGAGGCATCTCACCAAGCTGTTTGAGGATGCCCTTGCCGCGGCGCGGGGCACCGGAGGAGCTCCCCATGTTCCCGCCGCCCGGGGCCTTGCCTTCAAAAATGATTGGCCTCATCAACCTCCATTTCCAGCTACTATTCGGTGGACAGACGAGTAATGCCCCATGGCAGGGAATGGAAGAGGCTCATGCCGACAGGACACACAGGCGGGAAAAGGAGGAGCAGATAGTAGAGAGAGAGGGTGCCACTCAAAATAGGTAAGCTGGCCCAGAAAGAGGGGTCAAAGGAGAAGCAAGCCGACAGATGAAAAGACCCTGAGCAGTCTGCAGCTCCTGAGCTATGAGCTTGGCGGCGCGGACGGTCTCCGCGATGTCCTCCTGCGATGCCGGCCGCACCCCAGCCGGGTCATACTTGAAAGGGTCAAAAGGGCCCGGCGGCGGCGGCCCACTCGTCAAGGCCGCAGAGTCGGAGAACCGCAGTCGCTTCAAATGCCGGACCCCGGTCGCCCGATCGAAGGACTCCTGAGCTCGCAGGATGACGGTGGTGGGGCTGGGCGCTGCTGCCGTCTGGGCCTCTGCACTCAGACAGGCCTCGGCCAGGGCAGAGGCTGGGCGGGCTGGCTTGGGCGGCGGTTGGGGCTGAATGTCCCTGGCGCTGATGACCTTGGTCCGAATGCCCGCGGCCGGACTGTCCGCCGTCTCGCAGGTCAGCTGGAAGCTTTGCGGCCTACATTCAGCCTGCAGGGCGGCCTCGGCGGAGCCAACGGCCTCGGCGACGAGCTGGGCGGGGCTGGCGGCGATGTAGCCGGTCTCGGAGACGGGGACCAGGCCGGCAGTGTCCAGGCTCAGTTCGGCGGCCAGCCAAGGCGGCTCCTCGGCCTGGTCCAGGGAGTAGGCGGACCTGTGGAGGCTGCCGCCGGGGGAGCGGAGGGCGTCGCCGCTCTGCGACTTCTCCAGGGAGGGCCCGGCCTTGGTGGCCGCCCCCTTGAGCCACTCTTGCTCGAAGCCGCTGGTGCGGATGTCCAGGCCGGGGAAGACGGGGGAGGTGGGCGGCGGCTGGGAGGAGGCGGGCTCTGTCAGTTGGCTGGCGTTGTGGGAGGTGTACTCGAAGGCCACGCTGTGATAGGGGCGCACGGAGCGGATTTGTGGCGGTGGGATAGGCTGCTCTTCAGACTGGCTGGTCGGTTGAGCAGGGAGGGAGAGACGTTTCTGCTGCGAAGGGCTCCGGTAGAGGCGGCTCTGGTTCACCCGGTGCCTCCTGACCGGGTCCTCTCGGTAGACGACGCCTTGTAGGACCTGGGCCCTACCCAGACTGCCGCAGCGCCGCAGCTCGTCGCGCATGGGCAGCGGCCGCCCTTGAGCATCCAGAGCTCGCCGGGTTCGGATCAGTTGTAGATAGTCGAGGGATTCGGGGCCGCGCAGCTTCCCGTCGCCCGCGGTGAGGCTGAAATGGGCCGGCGGGAGGCGCCAGTAGTAGCCGGAGGAGCTGGGGAGGGGCTTGGGGGGCGGCGGCCACTCCCCGACCAGCGTCTGCTCCGACGGAGGGCTGGCCGGGCGAGGGGGAGCTTTGCGAGGGCGGAGGTGGGCGGCGGGGCGAGAGAGCTGGGTATCGGTGTCGGCCTCGAGGCGGTCGCGGAGGGCCCGGAGGTAGTCCTGGGTGCTGGGCAGGCGATCTTTGACGGCCTCAGAGCATGGGAGGCCGGGCGACTGACGATGTTCCTCGTCCTGAGGACGGGCATCAGCGTCACCTGTAAGTGGACGCTTCACAGGCGGAACGGAAAAGGGACGGACAGACAGAGTGAACTTTCTCTCTGGGTGCAAAACGAAGCAAAGAAAGAGAACTGGAAGCCCAATGGGGACAGGGGAATGGGGAATGGGATGGAACCCATGGGTGGGGCAGGAGCCTGCGGTGGTGGGGCCGGAGCGGATGGTGGTGGAGCAGTGATGGGGATGTTGTGGGTGACAGATGGTGGTGGTGCTGGCGCAGAGATGGGCAGAGAGGATGGCGGCTGAACGTGAGCAAAGCCGCCGCCGCCGCCGGTGGAGAAGTGTGTGGTGGTGGAGGAGCGATAGGAGCTGCTGCTGTAGTCCGTGCCCCCGCCCAGGCTCGAGTTCACGCTGCAATTGAGGAAATGCCGCCCTCCTCTCTCTCTCCCGCCTGCAATCCTCCTCCTCTCCTCTTCCTATTTCTTTCCTCCGACATTCCCAGCTGTAGGCCAACTAGGGCATCATTCAGCATGTCAGAAGCAAGGGGAAGGGCTCGCCGAAGGGAAGGGGAGGCAGAGGAATGTGCAAAGCAACCCGTAGGCAGGGAACTTGGAGGGCACCCCGCGCTGGCTGGGCGGAATGGGGCTGGAGCCTCTCTGCTGACCGCCGCCGGGGGAGAGCATCGGCTGCACGGGGCCGGACTTCAGGATCTCCGGCGTGTAACTGCCAATCCGGCCTCGCCCATCAGCACAGCAGCTCCGACACTCCGACGATTGGGGGTAAAGGTGGCCAGGGAAGCAGGGAGAGAGGTTGGAGGAGGATTGAAAGCGCTTACAAAGGCGCCTGCTCCGGGGACTTGGGGCGGTAGTTGGGCAGGGGGCCCGGCGTTTTCCTGCAATCCAGGCCTTCTAAGCGGACAGAGGCAGAGGACGGAAGACTGGGAAGGCAGAGGGGCGTGTTGTGACTTCTGGCTTTGGACTGGGGGGAAGCTATGGGAGGGGAAAGCAAAGGAAAAGCTGGGGCAGTGGCATTGCCAGGGCGTTCCTTTGGCACTGGGGGGAGATTACGCTAGAGGTGGAGGAGAGCTAGGGGCGAATTGGGGAAGCGTATGCTGCTGGGCATGGACAAGGCAATAGGTCTTGCTGCCCAGAGAGAAACCACCGCGCCCGTGCAGGTCTTCCCCGCAGGTGGAGCATCTGAGAATGGTGCTGGGTGACTTGTGAAAGTTGTTCTGCTCATTTTTCAGGGGTTGCTAAGTTTGGTAGGAATTGAAAAGGTGAAGAATGTGGCCTTATTTTGCCAATGAATTTTGAGGATATTTTTTATGTTTCGCTCAACAGTGTGGTGTGGTTACATTTCGGCCTGCTGAATGGCTTAGGGGTATCAGATTAATCTGTTGTTTCCCATACAATCGACGCCTGAACTACTGACCTGTCGTTCTGAAGCATTCTTCGTGATCGACATATTAACTAGGCACTATTAGGCAGAGCTTACCTCTCATGAACTTAGATCTCTTCCGTTCTTTAGCTTATCATGGACTAGCGTTAATTTATTCCAAGCGCTCTAAATGCCATACAAACCGCCACTCAAATTCACTGTAAAAAGCTGCAAAAAGTCAATGGATCCATCATCAGTCTCATGCCGTCTAATTCCCTATCTCACGCACTTTCTTTCTGAACCATCTGCATCTGGGGCTGGGTATGGTGTATATGCATGGCAAGTCCTGGCTCATCTCTGTTTAGACTCAAATTAGAGGCCGCCTAGGGGGGTGGATGGGTGCTAGAAAAGGTGGGCCTAATGGAAGGGAGAGTACGTGAAGGTGCCGGGGTCGACAGGGGCCCGTGGGCCGAAGACGTTGCCCTGGCGCTGGCGTGCGTGGACGTCGCAGTAGGGCTTCCCCTCCACCGCCTGGCCCCCGCCGCGCAGGTCCTGCCCGCAGGTGCTGCACCTGACAGGGGCAGAGGCTGCTGGAGGGGAGTCCGGGAGGGAAAGGGGCGAAGAGGTGAACCGAACGAGACGAGCCGGGGCCGGGGACACGGAGCGCTGGCCGCCCTGTGGAGATGGCATCATTCCACCGCCTGCCAACAGGCTCATACTCTAGAACTGGCTGAGGAGAATAGGCTAGGTATAGGCTAGGAAGGATAGGTAGGATAGGGGAATAGATGAGCTATAGTCTAGAGAGGATGCGGCCAGATAAACTGGGCAGTGCAGCGATTACAGGAGACAGGCGGATTGATAAATTTTTACTGCCTCAGGCTTTTACTGCTATTAATCTTTGCATTCGTCCTCCAATCTGTGCTAATTGATGCGAATGCTGGACTTTATATTCAACAATTTTTGAAAAGAAATGGCCAAAATATAATCGCTACATTGCCTGGCTTTTCTGACCATCAACTACATAGGGCAGACTTTTTCTAAGAAAGTAAATCGCGGTGTCCAAAAACAAGAGACCCAACCGGCCTGTGGCTGGTGATGGTGAAGCACGGGCGTGGCCTCCAGACCGCGATCTGCCAATGTGTCTAGGAGCATTCTCCATGCTAGAGGACTCTACGCATCTACTACAGGCCTCATGCACAGTCTGTAAGGGACAGCAAAAGCGGCATTACGTACTCCAGTCGCCGTCTGCAACTGCCACTCTGCCTACCAGACACAGCCCTGCCCTCCCAATTACTGGCAACAGCAACGATGCCAATCTTCACTAAGGGAAGCTGTGAGTTTCAGAAGACTTCTCAGAGCTAGAGCTTAGCCACAATCCTTGACGGCTAGAGCCTCAGATGTTTGAAGCTATGAAAACTTTTATTTCACTTGCTTGCATCTTCAACCAAATAAAAACATATCTTGAAGCAACTGGAATTAGGTTGGCAGCCGTTCGATGATTGTAGCTAAGCTGATTCCTCTCCTTAGAAACAGGGCAGCGCCAACCTTCGTGAGCCAGCGAAGAGGTGAGGCGCTTGAAGCTGCCGCTCTGCGTGTAGCCCTCTGTATGGTGCAGCGTCTCATCGCGCCCCTTCGCATACCTGTCAAATAAACTGCCCTGCTGAGCCCCCCCATACCCCGCGGCTAGAAGGCTTTCCCGAACGGATCCTCGTAGGTGTGGATGGCGGGGGGCGGTGGTCCGCGTCCATGGGGCGCCGGGGAGCGCTCCTCTCGAATCCCCATACTCTCCGTCTCCCGGATCAGCGCCAGGGTGGCCGACTCCTTCACATGGGGCGGCGGCTCCTGGGTAGGCATATAGGGTAGTTTGGGGTGGGGTAGGGAAGCAGGGGAAGAAGGTGAGGCTGTACGCGAAGCTTGGTGATGGCAGGGTCGGTGCCGAAGAGGCCGCCAGTCTGCATGAGGTATGAATCGGCGGCGTTCTTGGAGGAGTAGAGCCCGATGGGGTCGTTGAACTGGGCGTGGATCACCTGCCGGCCTCCACCCTCTGCACAAACCCCCTCTGTTCTCCCTCCTATCCCCTCCACTCCCAGTCAAAGCCATACGCATGGCGTCAGTGGGCTGGGCTGGACTGAGCTGTGGCGGGGGCTGGGTGGGCGGCGGCGGGGGCTGGGCCGTCGGCGGACTGAGCTGGCTGGCCGCAGGGGCAGGGGAGGGTCGTGAGTGTGGTGGAGCGGGCGATGCGGAAGGTTGGTGGATGCGTCCGATGCCGGTGCTGCCGGGGGCGTAGGGCTGCGGGAGGACGTTGTAGCCGTGCACTGCTTGCGTGCTCTGCCAATCATGAGGAGGTTGGCAGAGAAAGAAAAAAGAGCTGTGGGCAAAAAGGCGGGGAACAATGGCTGGTGGCTCCTGTCAGGGGACAAAAAAGAAGGCTGAACGGCGTGAAAAAGGACAGGTGTGTCTAGCTGAGCAAAAGCTTAGTAGGCTGAGGCTGTTGGGAGGGCAAAGAATATAGTGAGCTAAAGGTGTCCCCGGGGGAGTGGGGGCGGGATGGGGGGGGGAGGCGTTTGTGAAGAGCAAAGCAGCTCTCTCTCACTCTCTGGGGGTAGGGCTGGAGTGTGGGAGGGGGTAAGAGGGGGGCTGCGAAGGGTGCAATGGGCCGCTGGTGTGTAAAGACGACGCAATAAAGAAAAAGAGCGGAGAGGAGGAGAGAGGGGGTCCCTGAAGGAGGAGCGGCTAACGGATGCCAGGATGAGGCGCAGTCTTTCGAAGAGATGCTCTTTCCCTGCCCCTCTTCCCAACGCCCAGGAAGCCAGGAGATAGTGGCCAAAGGCCTGGTCAGAGACAGGCGATGAGTTGTTTACCCCTCCATCCCCCCTAGCCACCGGCGGCCAAAAAATGCGCCGTTTAGCCAGCTATCCAATTTTGATGACTCATCGTGGCGCACTACTTTAAAACACCCCCAGCAGCATCTCAGTTCTGCCCCAGCCCAGCCAAAATGAAGGCCTTGTCGAAATAAGGCCAATAAGGCCAATGAGGAACATAGTTGGTCTGGTGGGTGTGCAGGGAGACAGGGCGGCTGGGCGCAGAAGAAGGTGGAAGTGGAGGACCGGAGGAGCTGCGAGTGGTGGACTCCTGGTGCTCGCGAACTCCGCTGCAGTAGGAAGGGGTGGGTGAGGAAGGAAAGGATGATGAGGACGGGGTACTGAGAGTCGGAGGTGGTGCGAGACTGATGGCTGCTGGTGGTGCGAGAGGAGGAGGTGACGACGTTGCCGCTCGAAGCCCCGCCGCGCCACAGCTCTGCGCTTCCAGACCCTGTCCTGCAAACAAAGCCTTGATTGCAGCAACATATGGCAGCATAGGAATCAGAGTGAAAGCAAGAAGTTTGATAGAGTTTAGCTGTTTTGCAGAATCATATATGCCAAGTGGTATTTCAAAGCGTTCAATTTCTCTTTGAGCAGTTATCAAAGTCCACTTGCTTGCTGAAAATTATTTTGTGAAACAAGATGATGATATAAACCGTCATGAAATGAAGAATAAGTGAGATAGGAACAGAATTTTCACGTCAAATGAATGAGCCAAAGTTTGAAATGCGAATGCCTAATGAGCCCAATATAATTTGTTTTAGCCACATTAAACAAGCCCATAAAATTGCAAAAAGCACCTGAGAACACGAATCTTTTTGACTTTCGGCTTATTTTGAGGCGGGGCCTTGTAGCTCTCATCCACAGGCTTCATCTTCAGCGCCTTGTCAAAGAGCGCAATCTGGCTGCGAACGCTGGGGAACGCAAAATCCGTCGCCATTACTCCTCTACCCAACCCCTTCTAATTTCAGCTGCAAATTCAGCTCCAAGAACATACCTCTAGCCAGCAGCTAATGGTCAGTATGACTCTCATACACTATGCTCCAATATGACAAACAACTTGGAAACAGATCAGAGGTGAAGCGCCAGGGAAAGGTGAAGGTTAAGCGATTTGCACACTGGACAGGGGAGAAAGAGTGGGGACTGATGAGACGGCCTCCAGTTGTGCCCCAGAGGGCTCGGCGGCGGGGAATGGAAATGAGTTGTGGACTGGAAGGGGGCGGAGGAGAAGGCCTTGCCAGTCCGGCCAAGGTCGCTCCACTGACCAACTTTCTCCTCCCTCAATCCCCCCACCCCATTGTCTCTCCTCCCAGCCACAACCTCCCTCCCCACCAAGTCCCCGTTTAATTGAATGCCGTCTGGTCAATCCTGCCAGGCTCCAGAGACATCAGCCAGAAATAGACAGATACAGGACAGGAAAAGTGCTGAGGCTAGAAAGAAACAGAGTTGCTCTACCAGCCTCTGCTGCCCTGTTCACCCAGCCATGAGGCTTTGATATAAAAAAGAAGAAAGATGGGCGCACCGTTGAACTTGGAGGGTGAGTTCGGAAGCAGCGGCGAGGATGGCCTGCTGAGCCTGGGCCTGGGACATGCCGCTGGCCGGTCGAGCCGCCAGCTCTGTGAGGAGGTCGCCTCCTTTGAGGCCCGCCCGGTCCGCCAGCGAACCCTCCAGCACCGTATCGATCACCAGCGGCCGCCCCTGCTCCGAGCCTCCTGTCAACCCACAGCCTTTGCTCTTTGCAGGAAGACAGGGAGCAGAATATCTATCAGCATGGAAAAGACTTGACTTCTGATTTGTTCCAAGCATGGACGATGATATCAGCTTTGGTATTTGCCGTCTAAAGATACTGCTATCATCCTCCATGTTCCAACACTAAGGGGGTCACAAGCTGAATGAGAGGTAACCCTGGAGACGGAAGCCCCAGGGGGTGCCGCCGTCGCCGCGACTCATGCGCACCGTCACCGTCTCCAGCACCATCCTCCCTGCCCTATCCGCTTCTACAGACTGCAACTAGGCCGGGGGCCCTAAGGTGGTTCGGATGACTGGTAGATGGGGAAAGGCTAAGGGATGCGCCCGCCCCCTAGCACACGGAACGGATGGCCTAAGGGGCTGTGGAATGGAACGCGCAGGGACAGCCTACGCATTTAGTGACTCCGCTGTGCGCATTGAAGCGCTGAGGGGGGGAGTAGAAGGGGGCTGCTGCTGGGTGGAAGGCGGAAAGGTAGAGTGTAAAGAGCGGGGGCACATCTATCCGCTTCCCCCTCCCCCTTCACAACCAACAGCTAGCCTCCTGCTTTTCTCCTCAACGCCAGTTATATCTCCTCCTCCCCCTCCTCCGCTCGTCACCCAAGCCTGGAACAGCCCTCTCCCTCTCTCTCTCTCCCCAGCCCCTCCCTCGCCGACCCCATCCACCCTTCTGGCCTGCCTTGAGGAAATTTTTAGCACCCCATCCTCCCAGCTGCCCGGCTGCAAGCAAACGATGCTGGAATTCTTGGATTTTGGGAATGTATTTTGGCTTGGATTCTTAAGTTTGCTCTTGTTGTAGATTGTAGACAATGATCTGATAGTCTTGATTTGGTAATGAAAAATATGAAGAAAAATTAGCATAGTGAAATTGTGCCTGTAAAATTGTATGCTGCGACTCCTTTTTGAATCACACGTGCTAATAATACGTCACACATCCTGTAAACCAAGCCCAACTGTCCCGTTTATACGTATTAAGACAAAAAGCACCCAAGCTATTTTGCATCTCGCATCCGCATCTCATCTAATATCTCAATCCCTCCCATTCACCCCTGCCCTCCATTTCGCCAGGCCCAAGACGCAACGCTTGCAAGCAAAGAAATGCCAAACAAAAAGCGGAAAGAACAGACCAGGGCAAAAAAGGCGCATGCTACGCGCGCATTTCTCCCGCCAGCCACAACAGCAGAGCACACACAGAGAGAACACTTCCACAACACTCCCGCCCATTCCTTCCCCAATCGCCTGCTTTTCTCGGCAGAAAATGCCGCTCGTGGACGGACGCACCGGACGCACCGTCAGCGGCCGAGTCATCAATTCATGTTTCATTTACCATTTACCAGAACATTTGTTCTGCATTTGACAAAATTCAATCGATGCTTGATGTCAATCGATTGATCTTTGCCGATTTTGATGCTGTCCTATGCTTGCAGCCTATGGAGGCCCTCCGTTCAACGGGATCCGATTGCACAGTGGGCGCACTCCTCTGCCGCCGCCTCCGTTTAATTCATTGAATTTCTTGTCGAGAATTTTGTCACTCAGCCTGTTTGCATCCCCAGGCCTCAGATGGCGGCCTGGTTCGATCGTCCGAATCTTCGCTTTGTGGACGCGGTGAGCGCGGAGGCCAACGACGAGGAAGAGGAGCAGGCAGCCCAGGTTCCTCCGCAGCCCAGAGTCTCTGCGCAAGGCTTCCGGAACCATCCACAGCCGACCTCCGAACAGCAGCCTCAAAGCCAGGTTTGGGCCCTGTCTCTAGCCTTGCTGGCGAGGGTTCAATTTAGCTGTGAGTTCTCATGGTATTGTTCATTGCAGAATCTTCCAGAATGAGTACCCTGTAGCTAGATTTAGTGTTTGGTCTTGGGTCATAGATCCCCTATTGCATGGATCGTACCGGGGAATGTCCCATTCTCCTCTCCCCATTTGATTCCATTGGCAGCATCTCTTGAAAGGTGGTGGCTGGAGGTGGTGTGAAGTTAGAGCTCCTCATCGGCCTCAACTACGACCCGGTGGAGCTGGAGCGGCGATGCCCCAGCAGTGCGGCCTCCGCCACCCAGCGCCTCTGCGGACGCCCCTTCGCCTTCCACCATCGCTGGCAGGCGCCCAGACCTCCTCCCGCTAACCAGGTCCACCCATAACCCTCTGCCCTTTTCAGCTGGAGGAAAAAGGTGGAGTTTGCCAGCCTTTTTAGGACAAATCTTCTATTCGAATGAACTTAGGCGTGGCTTTAGAGATGGATGCAGTGCTGAGCTGATGGATGCAGTCGTAGGCAATCGAGACGTGCCTGTGTAAAGTGTGTTGAGAAATCTTGCAAAATGTGGTAATTCCGGAACAGAATGTTTTCTGCTGAAACGAAACCCCCTTGCAAGCTTATAAAGTCAACCCTTATCATTGAAAAAATAGAGTAGAATCGGTGATGTTGTCAACCCATGGTGTTTCGCACTAAAATAATTAATTAGTCCTAAGGGGAACTCGGGGCAATGACATTTTTTGGAGAAAAGAGGCTTAATTTTGGCCTGCAATACCACCAGATATTTTCAGCAACATTCAACCAAATGTTGGCTTTGCAGTTTCGCGAGCGGCTGCTGAAGGCTCTGCAGGGTAATGAGACGGCCTTGAGCGAGGAGGAGGCGTCCACGGGGACCTCCTCCGCCTCCTCCAACCCCGTCTCCATCACCTCCACCGAAGGAGAGGCTGAGGTCAGGCCGCCAGGAGGATCTGGGAAGTATGAGGAGGATGAGGAAGGGTTTGAAGGTGCGGAAAGTGGGCCAGACGCAGACGGAGTCCCCGGAGGGCGGGCGAGGCTGCGAGTTCCTCGCCTGCAAGCTATGCTACGCCTCTGAGTGCCGCATCTGCCACGAGACGGATCGCATCGTCAACTATGTCAGTGCTTTTCCCTATTCACGGCCTACTTTTGGAAAGGCATGGGCTCAAAATTGACTGTATTGGCGCAAACATAGTCATACCATTTAGTATACAAATCTCTCATTACTTCAAATTAGGCAAAAAAGGCAAAATTAGTCGAATATAATAACTGTACTAATTTCACACCGGTGTCGGAAAAACCTCAACTTGTATGTTCCCCGAACTAGTTTCGTTTTGACACTGAAGCCGCCAAAAAAGCAGTCTGGAGTTCTTGCAGGTGTGCATTCCGTGCGGGCACACGCTGATGTGCGGTGTGTGCGCGGCGAAAACCTGGAAAGGCCTGGACGTGGGCAAGGTGGGCGGCCCCATCCGCCGCTGCCCCTTCTGCCAGGAGCAGCTCAGCTCCAAGCCCATTCCCGCTTTTCACTAAACCTCTCTTTCTCGCTATCTTTTCTTCTTTCCATCCTCTTCGTCTGGCTCTTCCAGTCTTCTCATGCTGGCCAGCAGTGCCTTGGCATAGGCTAGGGCCAGACATTTCTTGAGTAGCTTGGTGCTTCGCTTACGCTTCCAGCTGTAGAGGCAGGTCATCTTTTGCACAGGACACACTTGTCAAAGCAGCATACACTTGTCTTTGCTCATTTTTTCGGCTCACGGCGCCTTGATTGCGCATAATTTGTTGCAAAACTTGCTTAGCTCTCTCTCTCTTGCTTTTCCCGCGATAGTTCATACAGTGGGAATAGACTGTCTTCCAGATGAGCATAGTATCACAGTGCATGCTTGGAGCATTGGCCTTCGGGAGAGCGGAAAAGAGAAGATAGCAGGGGAACTAGATACAGACAGTGTGAGTGGAAGGGTGGCCAGCAGAGTGGCTAGCATTGAAAGTCCACTCGACTTAGGCCGTTCTCGCGCGGCGGCCGGCGTGAGCCGTGGATGAGGGCTACTCTCGGTGAAGCCGTGTCCGACAGCGTCACCATCATTTCCTTGCAATCACCCATTTTGCTTTCCATCCTATAACCCCCTCAATCAAATTGTCTACTGTCTACAAGCAAGGAGAAATAGAGTGGCAGCCAGCCTAGTAGGCCAACCAAGGTGCATTCTCTCTCTCTCTCTCTCTCTCTCTCTCTCTGCAGGTGATTGGGTGCAACTACAGCGGTGGCTGATGCCTAACTAGAGGCCTTGTGGAAGGGTCTAGAGGTGTGCTGGAGGAGCTGAGGTGAACTAAAAGGAGGGAGTGGGCGGGGAGCCAGAAAGCGGCCCGGAGGCTCTAGGAGCTGAGTGCAGGTGCGCGTGGGCTCTAGGGGGGAAGGGAACCGGGGCGGTACAGGACTGAGCGGAGCCCGAATGCCAGTGGGCACACTGGTCTTGTGCCGGAGGTCCCCGGCCACGCTGAGACTGCGCAGGGCTACCGGCGAGGAGGATGGGCCCAGCGTCACCCGTCGCATCGAACCAATCATGCTCTTACAATCCACATCTTTCCTCCTTGGCTTTGCTCCCTCATTCTGCTCTGCTTAAGGACTTTGTCTTGTTTGAAGTTTCCATAGCCTCTGCTATGGACTCCATAGTTTTGTCCCTGCTTTTCGATATCTCTTTGTTCCTGCCCTATGAGTCAACAGCAAGTTCAAGTTTTAACGCCTACTCAAAGAGACTTAATTTCCTTTACCTAGACCTAATCTTAAAACGACGATTCAGCTATAGCCTAGACCAAAGCCAAACTTTTTAAAAGACCTGCAACTGGCAGAGAGAGAGAGGCGTGGGAGGAGTGTGAAAGTGGGAGGACCTGTTTGGAGTCGAGGTAGGAGCCGCTGTTGCGGACGGAGGCGGTGAGGTCGTCGGCGATGCCGGGCGTGAGGCCCTTCCGCTCCAGGCCCAGCCAGGCACGCAGGAGGTCTCGACTCTGCTGTCGGAAGCGCACCCCCACCACCACGTACACCCTATACCCTTCTCCTCTCCTTCCTTTCCATCACGGCCCTTCTGGGATTAGACCAGAAGTTGGTGGCGCTGTTGAGGACGACGAGGAAGTTGCTCACGTTCACCAGCTGCGCGAACACCTCGCTGTTGTTCACCTCTGCTTCAAATACCCTCTGTCATAAAGCAATCACAAAAAGGTGGTATTTTTGCTACCACAGTGCAAGACAAACTCCAAGATTTAACAACAAAATGTCGATAAATCTACCAATTACTTATTGTCAACATTTGATTTTGAATTTGCTAAATTTATCATTTTCAGTAGAAAATTCGCGACACGATGCACTAAGTGCGCAAAGACAAATGCATAAGCACCCCTTGACCTACCTAATATTTTTCTGCAAATTACTGCTTTATTGTTTTTTAATAAAAAAAATTTTTTGTGACAGTATCCTGGAAAAATAGGAGCTGGGGGGAAGGGCAACCAGGCGCGACGGCCTCGGCGATGTCGTTGGCGAGTGTGAGGGAGCGGGTGAGGAAGAACTTGGCCACCACGCAGAAGAGCATCCGATTGTCCGTGTTCCCGCTCCTTCGCTGGCGCTGCGGCGACACTCGCAGGCCCTCTCCACTCCCTCCTCGCGTCTGCGTCAGCTGCAGTCCAGCACCCCCTTCCACCGCCACTTCTCTCCAACAAGCTAGCCCCATAAAAGCGCCCCGCCCGCGCACAGCTCCTCTAAGGTGCATTAGGCAAGCGTATGCGAATGGGCAACGAGGACAGCAGCCGCATTGAGAAGCTTGACGGGGAAATAGGAAGCCGTTGGGGGGAGGGTGAACAGGAAGCAGAGAGGGCCCAGGGTAGTGCTGTGAAAAAGAAGGCAAAGGGGGCGCTTGCGTACGAGGATGGGCGCGGTGGAGAGCATGCGGCCGACCTAGAAAAAGCCAACTGAGCACTCTCTGGACGCGCCCCCTACCAGCAGTGAGGAGGCTGAGCTGGGGCTTTGTCGCTGCCGACAGGAGGCCGGCCTGCCCTGGAGCAGGCTAGAGCCGGCGCTCTGGAAGTCCGCTAGCCCCCTCATTGTCGTAAAAAACGCCCGCCCTCCAATGGCTTGTGGGCCGCCAAAAGTTTAGCCGCCTCCCAAATAGTTGGCTGTTTGGGGGGCGGCTAAACCCTTGGGGGCAGCTAAAGAGTTGTGGCAGGGCTCAGGAGGATGGGTGGTTGACATCAGCCGTGGGGACCCGATGTCACACAGCCTTCTAGGCAGAGAGAGGAAGGAGGAAGGTGGGAAGGATAGAGAAATAAGAAGATGGCAAAATAGATCGCACCATGGGGCTGGCCACCGCGGAGGACATGCGGCGACGGCGGACGGCGGCCCGGTAGAGCTCCACGGAGATGCGCGCCATCAAGGCTGCCAGGAGGATGACCGGGCCCACCGTCTTGAACACGCTCCCCACCACGATCTTGTACCACAGCCAGTAGGCCCATTTGGTGCGGAGGTTGGAGCCCTATGAGAATGCGGTGATGAGGGAGGGCAGGAAGAGGAGGAGGTCTTCTGGACAACCCCGCAGGCAGTGTGCACCGAGCCGTCGGGCAGGGCGCAGGAGTAGAGCTGGAGCTCGAAGTAGCAGGGGATGCCCAGGGCCAGCGCCAGCAGGGATATTATCGTCACCGACAGGCCGATGTTTCGCTGCTGGAAGGGCGAGGGGCGGAACCTGGAGAGGGGGTGGGCCTAGATTTGAGCGAGCGGGAAAAGCATGGAAGAACGGCTTACTGGATAGGGTAGATGATGAAGCGGTAGCGGTCCACGGTGAGGGCCACGATCATCCAGAGGGTCCCCGCCAAGGCCACGTTGCACACGTAGTAGGCGAAGGGGTAGAAGAGCACCATGGTTCCGTACCTCACATTACTCTCATTGGGCTGCTGGACAGGGATTAGAGAGGAGAGCATACAGGACACGTCTGCCGAAGAGAAGCGTGGAGGCGGAGTAGAGGAAGAAGGCGCAGGAGAGGAGCAGATTGTCCCAGACGGCCAGTGCGATGAGGTAGTTCTGAATGGAGCGCCTTCAAGAGTCGCTTTTTTGAGGCCTGGACGATTGAAAGAGTGATGAAAGCTGGCGAACCGGCGAAAGCTGCGCATGACCATGATGGCAAAACTGTTGATGATCAGGCCAATCACGATGAGCAGTGAAGTCAAATAGCCGTTCATTACCTTCAAATTCAAGAAAATGATGGAATATTTTCCCGAAAATTAACAAAACTGCCGAATCTTTTGTTTTATGAGTTTTGTTTCAAATATAACTTAGATTTAAAAAAATTTAAAATCGATGTGACTAAGTTTAGTGAAGAAGAATATGTAAGATTTATCAAGAAGCCATATTTTCAACTAAAACAAATGTGTCAAATGGCCAAGCATTTTTTCCATCCCATACTTTGCATCTTTTTTGCTTCACATTCCTCCAAATGTAATGAAGCAGGAAGGCTAAAGACGACAAATGATAGTGCAAATAAAGGGAAACCACGATAGGCCACGGGTCACGGGTGCTGTTCCAGCAGGGCGGCAGCTGAACTCCGCTGTCATTCATCGTCGCTCTTCCTTCACTCACTCCTCACCTCCACCCTTCTTCAGAACCAACCCAGCCTCATTCACCCCGATTTGACACAGACAGCTGGAAGAATGGGACGCAATCAGAAGGGGCAGATCATAAACATTGGCTTTCTTTCGCATCATCTGGGGCCGCCTGAAATGGGAAAAATGTAAACGAAATTCAGGAGGGAAGTGGTAAATGTGGCAGAGAGGGAAGGGATAGGCCTGGTGGAGGAGGGTGTGGGAGAAATGGGTTAAAGTAGCCGTTTCCTGTACTGCCACAGAGGGCATAGAAGCCTTTCACTTGCTCCAGGAAGCCAATACAGAACATAAAAAAACTATGACGCTAGGGGGAAGCGGAGGAAGCGGAATAACTTTTATGCGGACCAGCTGTAGGACGGAATAGACAAGTAATTAGCATTTTCTCATGGCCTTTTTCATGGTCATGGTCTTATTAGTGAACTATTATAAAGTTAATCGTTCATAATGATATATTCTAAAATTTTAGCTGACTAAAAAAGAAAGGTTGGAAGTGGGCATAAAAATGCAGTTGTTGATTGGTTGTAGCGACCTGTATTCAGAAAAATTAAATTAACTACAGTGGCCTACCCCTACATTGAGCGATTGGCCTCAAACAAAAAAGTAGTTTTTTCGTTTCTATTCAAGCACATAGATTGCATTCAGAAAGAGGTCTGCAAAGCTTGAACTGAAAGCAGGCTGATGCTTACTTAATGCGATCTAAAACAGCCCGCATGTTTTCCTCAGCTCCTCGCACCCTAAACCTAGTCCAATCATCATCAAATAACCATGAAGCACTATACATTTCATTTCAGTTCTCCATTTAAAGAATCCATAAATCGCTCACGTGCTGCCTTCAAAAGGAAACCGAAAATTGAACATAGTTGAAACTTTATTTTTGAACTCTTTAGAGCCCCTGGTCGTGGTCGGAACGTGTTGAAATACCGAAACACAAACATTGCATGACTTTATGTGACCCTAAAATTCACCTGTGCTCCGAATACCTCTCACAATTTCCAGTTTCTTTCATCTCACTGTAAATTCTGTCCCACAATGACCTTTCTGTAAAGGCAATGCATCTAACTCGAATTCCATGCTCCAGGCTACCAACACAAATGGAGCAGTGAAACCTGCCCTAACAGATGAAGTGCTGAGCCAAAATTGAAGCCCTGGATTGAATATATTGAAGCTGCCAAATTAAAGAATGGAAAACCTTCAACCGAGTTTTTTGAAGTTTATTGGGCATATATAAGGCTGTTGCTGGCATAGAAAGCAAGATGAAAATTGTTCAAGACACTCATGTACTAAAATACTAGAATGCAACAGGGAGACGAGCTAAAATACGCATGCCCTGACAAAACCAGAGAAACCCTCACCGTCATTGGCTGGAATTCAAGTGTCCTTTCCTGGAAACTTGAAAAGTTAGTTTAGTAGGACTTGAGTGATGCTTCAGTTGACTGTAGCGAAAGATTGAAGGGTGGGAGCTCCCCAGGAAAGAATCTGGTAGGTAATTTTTGGAGTTAATACAGGGGAGCAGGGGTCAAGCTAATTGTGGTTAAAATGGAATTTCTACATCATTTTCATCACCAACACCCTATATTCTGCCCTCTACATAAACAACCTACAAGCGATCAACTTCATGCTGCACTAATAACTGCACTAATTTCCAAACACAGGCCTTCAAAACAGGCAGTGCAAGAGTTCTAGCCTATTCCACGAACAGGAGAGGCCTCAGTTAGGGCAGGGCAAAGCTGCGTCGCTAATGAAGCTCAGAATCGAAAAACGACTCCGCCAAAGACACACTCAACCCCCCCCCCCCCTCTTGCACTCTGCTCCAGAGAGACTGCTGGTGCACAGAGCACCTACCTGAAGCCTCTAATGTTGCCGTCAGCTGTCGCCGTTGTGTGAGGGGGGATTAGAGGGGCCATGGCAGCTGCTCATGAACTGGCTCACTGAGAATGAGGCCCCCATATTTCTCCCTCCCTCGCACACCAGCCCCTTCCATGCATATAGCCTGAAGAGCTGGGCGGGGCACTTCTGTCTGAAGGACTGCCCCCAGAAAATGCAGCGACTGGTGAAAAAGAGCCCGCTTTCGTCCCAAATAGCTGCAGCCATCGGAATGTTGGTCCACTTGGAGAGTGTGGGAGAGCGGCGGGTGGCTTGTCAGTCAAGCTGACACCTCCCAGCGGGGGTGCTGGGCTTTGTTGAGGGTGGGGATTTTCGGAGGAAGAAGTTGGCCGGAAGAAGGCTGCATGAGAAGGCCCCACGAGGCTCACTAGCCGGGTCGGGGAGGCCCCCGCTAACTGCAGTCGCAGAAAAAGCTCCCCGCCAGCCCCTCGGCCCCATCGCCGCCCATCATTGCCCAACTGCCGCCCAGACCCTCCTTTGCAACCTTCCTCGGAACTGCAGCCTCGACCTTCCCGAATTGGGCCTGCGGACGATAGGCCTATCTGCCAAAGAAAGCGAAAGGAGGCGCCTTTTGTGGCACTTCCTGAATGACACTTTGATAGGCCTTAGAACTGGGCTGGGACGAGTTCGGCGAATCACCTGATTCTAACTGGCAGCAGAATTAGTGGGGGGGGGGGTGCCCGAATGTAAAGGGGGCGAGGAAATGAAGAAGGAGTGGGTGCATGGATTTTGTGGTGCGTGGTTGAGAGCGGACGCGCGAGGGGGTCTGGGAAGAGCGGCCTGTGCCCGTCCATCGCGCCCCCTCATCATGCAAAAAGGATAGCCCCGTCCTTGCTCCGCAATTTGCCTCCTCCCCTCCGGCCCCTTCCTACAGCCCCCCACACACACACCTGTGTGTGACTTGTGCCCCACAGCAATCGCCTTCAGCCAATCTTAGCTCATTCGGAGAGAGCACAGAGCCGCAAGGCAGCGGACGTGGGAAAGTAATTAGATGGGGGCCTCGAAAAAAGAGCACACGGCAGTTGCGGAAGCCAAATGTGGGCCAATCGAGTTCCCCTGTGCGAGAAAGCTCGCAATCCGCCCACTCTGGGAGGGGGGGGGGGGGGCTGGGCAGAAAAAAACCCCTGCCCGGCCCTTCACGGGCGTTGGCTGATTCATTTTTGGAGGGGCCCATTTGCCGGAAGCGGCGCAAAAAAGCTGAAAAGTAGCGCGCCTGGAAGAGGCAGCGCTAATGGGGCCTGGATGCAAAGCTGGCAGCGGCTGATGAGATTGTCTGCGGCCCTGGGCCTTTGCCTGCTTGGCATGCCAGGGGCGGCAGAATCGTCATCCTTGCCAGGGAGGCAGTCAGCCTGAATTCCAGCCCATGTGACAGAGGCTGGAAGGGGTGGGGTTCGGTTGTATGCCAGTGCAAGTGGGTGGAAAAGGGGACAAAGTGGGTTTCCGGCCCAAAAACCCCCCTCTGGCCATTTCCGGGCCAGCGGAGGGAGGCATAAGCAGGCTGGATTGCGATTGAATGATGGAGGCTGTTGTTGGGGGCAAAGAAGAGTTTTGGGGAAGGGCCTAAAAGCGCTTCATAAACAGGGCGGGGCAGGGTCCGGAGTGGAGCGCGGGAATGCGATTACGGCCAACTCCTTTCTCTGCCCACCATGCCCTCCGCCAGCACTCCTGTCCAGAGCTCCAAAGGGAGGAGGCCGGCACGTTTCTATTCTCTCATTTTGGGTCCTTAAGGGCTGAAGCCAGTCAAACTTTGACTGAGCCGTTGGACATTTGACTGGGTCAACATTCATCATGCTTTCTGAATGGGGACTTCTATATGGTAGTACCCAATCCATGGCTCTGGAAATTGTGGAATGTTGTTGCATAGAGCTACATGAGGCGTCTAGTAATTTATTGCAAACTATCCTTGAAAATAGGAACTATCAGGCAAAACAAAAGTGTCTCAAAATAGCGTTAAATATTGCAACGAAGAATGGCCGCTAAACGAAGATAGCACATCAGAGTTCACACTTCATAGCAGGCCTTGCGACCTGTATACAGGGTCTGGGACGTAGTGTGTCATTTCAGAAACCTCTGCTTCCTTGTCTGTCCCCTCATCCTGTTTTATTCTTGCCATAGCTGTTCTCTTCCCGTTTTGGGGCGACAAACCACAAACAAACGAAATACCATATTTTCTGCTGAGCATAGGCAAAGCTTTCAAGCAAAAGCTAATCATTACAGAACTACTCAGGCATTGCACCAGCATAGCAAGTGTTAGCTCAATAATTTATTTTATTATCTACTATCTGGGAGAAAGGAGTTGTGCCACCTTTACGACGGAGAGTACAGGTGATAGTAGATTAAATGGGTTGGTGAGAAGAAGTGAGGCTGGAGAGATACATTGCGTTCATAAAGGGAGGAGTTATAATATGACTGGTGTGAAACATGGCAACGCAGCCCTCCTTTTCGTCACAATATCTCACCGACCTCATGCTTGCTACCCTCGCCACTCTTTCATCTTTCATAGCCACCTTCCACTTTCTACCTTCCCCTCTAGGATCTTTAGCATCTCACAAGCATTCTTCTTTCTCGCTATGCTGACAGTTTTGGTAGGCAACACTATCTTCCATTGTTTTGCGGGAGAAGTTTACTTGCGGTTTTTGACCGCGGAGCGGCCCGAAGGGCCGCTCCGCGGTCTATAGAGGTTACTCAACTTTTGTCCTCATATATATGTATGTATGTATATATTTCTGGAAATGCTGGTCCTCACCGAATTCTCAACGGATTGGAACAAACTTTTTTTTTCCTGAAAGGTAATTCAATTTTAGGAAGATCTGGAGGGGTGGAACCGGTTTCCGAGCATTTGAAACATTACTTATTTGGGTAGAAAGGCTTGAAAATTGCAATATACAGTTTTTGCGCTGTATCTCCTGTAATCTTGAGAATTGCACAGAAGACTTGAGTTTTTTTGTTCACAAGTCATATATAGCGATTCCAAATCTGTGCTTACTTTTGAAAATGGTTGAGAAACCACAGACTTACCCTCTTGAGTGACAAACTTTCACGCACAGCAATGGCATCAATAATCAGTAACAGCTGAACGGCTCAGAATTGCACAGAGGACTTGAGTTTTTTTGTTCACAAGTCATGTATAGCGATTCCAAATCTGTGCTTACTTTCGAAAATGGTTGAGAAACCACAGACTTACCCTCTTGAGTGACAAACTTTCACGCATGGCAATGGCATCAATAATCAGTAACAGCTGAACAGCTCAGAATTGAACAGAAGACTTGAGTTTTTTTGTTCACAAGTCATATATAGCGATTCCAAATCTGTGCTTACTTTTGAAAATGGTTGAGAAACCACAGACTTACCCTCTTGTGTGACAAACTTTCACGCACAGCAATGGCATCAATAATCAGTAACAGCTGAACGGCTCAGAATTGCAAAGAGGACTTGAGTTTTTTTGTTCACAAGTCATGTATAGCGATTCCAAATCTGTGCTTACTTTCGAAAATGGTTGAGAAACCACAGACTTACCCTCTTGAGTGACAAACTTTCACGCATGGCAATGGCATCAATAATCAGTAACAGCTGAACAGCTCAGAATTGAACAGAAGACTTGAGTTTTTTTGTTCACAAGTCATATATAGCGATTCCAAATCTGTGCTTACTTTTGAAAATGGTTGAGAAACCACAGACTTACCCTCTTGTGTGACAAACTTTCACGCACAGCAATGGCATCAATAATCAGTAACAGCTGAACGGCTCAGAATTGCAAAGAGGACTTGAGTTTTTTTGTTCACAAGTCATGTATAGCGATTCCAAATCTGTGCTTACTTTCGAAAATGGTTGAGAAACCACAGACTTACCCTCTTGAGTGACAAACTTTCACGCATGGCAATGGCATCAATAATCAGTAACAGCTGAACAGCTCAGAATTGAACAGAAGACTTGAGTTTTTTTGTTCACAAGTCATATATAGCGATTCCAAATCTGTGCTTACTTTTGAAAATGGTTGAGAAACCACAGACTTACCCTCTTGTGTGACAAACTTTCACGCACAGCAATGGCATCAATAATCAGTAACAGCTGAACGGCTCAGAATTGCAAAGAGGACTTGAGTTTTTTTGTTCACAAGTCATGTATAGCGATTCCAAATCTGTGCTTACTTTCGAAAATGGTTGAGAAACCACAGACTTACCCTCTTGAGTGACAAACTTTCACGCATGGCAATGGCATCAATAATCAGTAACAGCTGAACAGCTCAGAATTGAACAGAAGACTTGAGTTTTTTTGTTCACAAGTCATATATAGCGATTCCAAATCTGTGCTTACTTTTGAAAATGGTTGAGAAACCACAGACTTACCCTCTTGTGTGACAAACTTTCACGCACAGCAATGGCATCAATAATCAGTAACAGCTGAACGGCTCAGAATTGCAAAGAGGACTTGAGTTTTTTTGTTCACAAGTCATGTATAGCGATTCCAAATCTGTGCTTACTTTCGAAAATGGTTGAGAAACCACAGACTTACCCTCTTGAGTGACAAACTTTCACGCATGGCAATGGCATCAATAATCAGTAACAGCTGAACAGCTCAGAATTGAACAGAAGACTTGAGTTTTTTTGTTCACAAGTCATATATAGCGATTCCAAATCTGTGCTTACTTTTGAAAATGGTTGAGAAACCACAGACTTACCCTCTTGTGTGACAAACTTTCACGCACAGCAATGGCATCAATAATCAGTAACAGCTGAACGGCTCAGAATTGCAAAGAGGACTTGAGTTTTTTTGTTCACAAGTCATGTATAGCGATTCCAAATCTGTGCTTACTTTCGAAAATGGTTGAGAAACCACAGACTTACCCTCTTGAGTGACAAACTTTCACGCATGGCAATGGCATCAATAATCAGTAACAGCTGAACAGCTCAGAATTGAACAGAAGACTTGAGTTTTTTTGTTCACAAGTCATATATAGCGATTCCAAATCTGTGCTTACTTTTGAAAATGGTTGAGAAACCACAGACTTACCCTCTTGTGTGACAAACTTTCACGCACAGCAATGGCATCAATAATCAGTAACAGCTGAACGGCTCAGAATTGCAAAGAGGACTTGAGTTTTTTTGTTCACAAGTCATGTATAGCGATTCCAAATCTGTGCTTACTTTCGAAAATGGTTGAGAAACCACAGACTTACCCTCTTGAGTGACAAACTTTCACGCATGGCAATGGCATCAATAATCAGTAACAGCTGAACAGCTCAGAATTGAACAGAAGACTTGAGTTTTTTTGTTCACAAGTCATATATAGCGATTCCAAATCTGTGCTTACTTTTGAAAATGGGTGAGAAACCATAGACTTGCCCTTTGGAGTGGCGAAATTTCATGCATTCATATTGTAAGTTGGAAGGTGGTGTGCTCCGCGGTCACCTATTGCGCTTTGCGCCATATACTTGTTCAATTAGAAATCATGTAGCCCAAATCAAGCATTGGGTAATTGGGTAAATTTAACTACTCTTATTAACATCAAGCTTTGAAATCAAATATTCCCAAATATAGCTTTGTATTGTAAACTGTAGTTTTAAGATTTAACATTTATGGTTGCATTGCGATCGACAGATATTTAATGACCCAAAAGGCGTCATCTTTTATTATCTTTTCTACAAAAATTGTTGTTAAAAATCCACATCCAAAATTTTCTAAGTTTCTAAAATTTCAAGAAAATCTTCCGATCGACATACAACAACCGCCAATATCAATGATACGTCTATCTCAGATACTAGACTTGAGGCGAGGGTGGATTGCCTGAATTGTGTGGGCAAATATTTGGGACAAGTAATCGGTGAGGAGGAAGAGGCGATGGATGGGTGAAATAGAATGGGGAGCGCGGTAGGTTTGGGCATAGTGGGTTGGAGTGGGCTTGGAAGGTTTGCACAGCTGTGTGTAGGACAAGGGGCTGGAGGAGGAGGAGGAGAGAGTGTGTGGTTGGAGAGAGAAATGGGGCTGGCAATGTCGCCGCAGGAGGTGCTTCGTCCTCCACCGCGGCAGGGCAGGGGGGGGGGGGGGGGGAGGGGGGAAGTGCGACCGACTGGAATGTGCTGAAAAGCGACATCAAGTCCCCTCCTCCTATTACCCAGTCGGTTGGAGAGAGAGAGGAGAAGGAGGAAAGGGGGCTGTGGTGTGGATGAAGAGGGGTCGTGTTAGGCGCGCTAATCCTCGAGTAGGGGACGACGCAGGGGGCGTAATGAGAGAAGGTGAAGAGGCTTTGGCGCCGATGACGATGAAGGAGGAGAAGGAGGAGGGGGGAGTCAGAAGAGAAGGATGGAAAGGGCTCGCGACCCCTGCCCCGTCCGTCGCAGTGTGTGTGTGTCCCGGCTGTTTATCTTGAAACGACCCCCTCCCCCGTGTGCCTACCTTGGAGCTCCTTGGAAGGCTGGAGGGAGGGCAAGGGGAAGTGGGCTTGGAAAAGCGGAAGGAAGGTGGGGGGTGTGATGTGTGTGGCTAGCAGAGTGGGCGGCAGTGTAATAGTGTAGCGTAGCTGTGTGCAGCGTTTTGTCGGAGGTACTCCTCCTGGAGAGGGGCTAGCGGCGACGGGGCCCTTGTCGCTCTGTCTTCCCCGCCCCTTCCTCTTCACCAACACCCTCAACCCCCCAGCGCCCAGCTTACCTCTCCTTCTGCCCCCCCCTGCTCCGGAGGGAAGGCCAGGCAGCTGTTTTTTGCCCGGACTTGTGATGGGGGAGGAAGGCGCCTGTGTCGCACAACTTCCTTCTTATGCGCCCTCATTGCTTTGCCATCAGTGACGGCCCCATTCTCCTCCTGACGTCATTCACACCCCCCAGTCTCTCTGCGCTTCTATTCCTGCCCCATCCACCTGAATCCCTGTGCACCCATCTGACAGTCCCCATCATTTCCTGCCTGTGGAGGAGCAAAAAGCGCCAGGCTTTCGAAGGCCGAAAATAGTGGCCCTGATTGACGGTCTTCAGGGCCTAGATTGAGCGGGCAGCTTTTTCCCGCTTCAAGCATGAGAGCCAAGGGCTGGGGGGGTCTTCAGATCAGGCCGCTCAGTCTTGCTCTGAGACGGAAGGGCGCATGGGTGAAAGGCCGTAGCGCGAGGCGGGAGTTTACGAGCCGTTTCATTGCCCCTCTCTCTCTGCCTTACTTGGCAGGGGCACTAGGGAGGGGGGGGGGTGAAAGGTAGGCTAGGGAGAGAGGCAAAGAAGGTAAGGCTGTGTGTGGTGCAGAGTAAGAGAGAAGAGGGCAGGCCAGGTTTGGGAAAATAGGGGCCTGGAATGCGCACTGGGGAGGAGTCTGAGCGCGCTTTGAGCACATGTGGGGGTTGTGGGGAGGGGGGGGGGTAAAGGGGAGGGGGGTTGGGTGGAAGAGGAAGAGGTGGGTGGGGGAAGTGAGGGAGCGTGGGGTAGAGGGAGAGAGGGTTGGAGGCGCTAAGGATGGGAAGGAGGGGGGGGTAGGAGGAGGCGGTGAAACGGGATGGAGGGGAAGCAGGCAGTGTGGACTAAGGCCTAGGATCGATATAAGAGGGCTCTCACATCCCCTCTTCTTTCATGAAAGCTAGCGGGGGGAGGAGAGGGGGGACGAGGCACGGGGATGGGTGAGCTGGAACGGGGGCGTGGGGCAGGGGCGAAGCAGCGGGCGGAGGAGGCGGAGTGGGGGCTGATGGGGAGAGGGGCTGTGGGGGCTCCGAAGGGGTGGGGTAGGGGGGGAGGGCTGCGGAAAGAGAGCCAAAGCGGTTGGCGAAGGGTCAGTGGAGAGAGACGAAGGGTTGCAAATCGGTTTGCGCCGGAGTTTCTCTCCCAGTCCACCTGTCCGACGCGCACTCGCGCAAATGCGCCGCCTAGTTCAAGGGACTCTCACACACAGGAGGCGTATAGGTGTGCGATAGGCTGTGGAGGGGGGGCAAGGCGGCTTTGATAGATAGAAGCTAGAGGCTGGCGCGTAGAGGCATGCGAATCCCCCCCTTTACTCACCCTTTTCCCTCCCATACTTTTCCCAGCCTCCCCACGCACCGATCCTTCTCCATCTCCACCCCTCCACATGGCCCTCATATTCTCCTCCGTGTCCTCTGCACCAGCACCTGGGGAGTTTTCGCGTACTGCTTCTTCTACTCTCAAGGAAGTACCTAAGCTGGGGACAAAGGAGGACTGTGAGGCCTGGAAAAAGGAGGGGGGAGGGTTTCTTGCTTGAGCTCAGGGCTGACTTGCTAAGATGGTGATTGAATTGGTCGACATCCTGCTGTCTCTCTGTTTCCGTTCCAACCTCCTTTGCCCCCCCCTCCTTTTGCTTCAGCAGTCCTTTTTTCTTCCTCCTTCTTGCCACAGAGGATCTCCAGGGAATACTTTCTGCCCCACTCCATCAGCATTCACCGCCATACGGCGCTCTTAATTCAACAAATCTCCTGCCAGTTTTTCCCGACCCTCCCGAGGGTTGGAAAAAAGGAAGAGGCGGATGGGTGGGCTGGAGGTGAAAGGAAGGAGAGAGGGGGGAGAGTGGAGGAGGTTGAGAGAATATGAATGAGGCTGGGTGCTAGGGGGGAGGGGGGAAGGGGGGCGCGCAGTGTTTTGTTGTCCGTGCCAAATGGGCGGGCGGCGTGTGTGCTGGTAGGAAATAGCGGCGGCCTATGTGGCCAGCTGTCGATCTTTTGCTGGCTTGCTCTCTGATCTCTACCCACAAGCAACACCGCCCACAGCCCCCTCAATGCCACCCACACTCATTACTCCCCCCCCCTTCCTCCTGCCAGCCCCAACCCAGCCCCAACTTCCCGCCTCCCGACTTGCATTCATTGACGATGCTTTCTTGGAACTGTGGGGCTCCGTTCACGCCCACTACTCACCCACCTTTCCCTCTGAAGGCAGTCTACAATTTGCGTCCCTTAGCGCGGCCACAGAGCCCAGGGCAGGAGCCAGAGGTGCTTTTGACAGGCAGAGGCTAAAAAAGGCCCTCTGCGAGCTCCAAATGGGATGGAGGTAGGCAGTGGGAGGCTGGCTGGAGGAAGGGGAGGCTGGCAAGAAGCGCCCAGCCATCCCCCCTTCCTTCAGCAGACCATCGGAGCAGCTCAAGGCCCTTCGCTTCTCCTCCGGCCTTAACCCTCCCTCTCACCTCTCGCAAAGCCTCCCCTTCCCCCCAGCCCCCTTTTCCTCCCTGCCCTTTCTCTCTCTGACTGCGACGAATACTCTTCCCTCTCCCACCTCCACCACCCTACGTCCGAGGCAGGCGCACTGTTAAAACGCCCCAGACCCCTCCCCCTTAGGCCTCCTAACACAAACCCATGATCCTGGCCGCGGTTCAACCTTGTCACCTACTCTGCCAGCTGACTTGAGGAGAGGAAGGCAGAAGGTAGGGGCTGCGGCAGGAAGAGGCGCATTGCTAGAAGATGGCGTATGGGGCTATTAGGGCCGACTGTTGCGTGGCAGGGCGCGGCGTATTTCCCGCGAGGCCCCCCCAGGGCGACCTTCCGAAGCGCGCGGAGCTAATTAGCCTCTCTCCCAACCAGCTCTCTCAGCAGCTGGTGTGGTGAGGTGAGGCGGAGAGCTGTCGAGGAGGTTGGATGCGGTGAGGGTAGGAGCGTGCGGAGGGTAGGAAGAGGAGGAGGAGGATGGCGTCGGTGGCGGCGTGGCTGCCGTTCGCGCGGGCGGCGGCGATCGGCTGGGTGCCGATCAGCCGACAGCCGATGCCGGAGGCGCCGATCGCCATCCAGGCCAAGGACCTGGCCGTGGACCACGTGTCGGACGAGAAGCTCTCCATCAACGTCTCCGGCCGCCGCTTCGAGACCTGGCGCAATACGCTGGAGAAGTTCCCCGAAACCCTGCTGGGCTCCAATGAGAAGGTCCTGCCTCCTCTCAGCTGATCCCTGGTGAAGCTGAAGATGGTGTGTCTGAAGGAGTTCTTCTTCGACGACGAGGCGAAGGAGTACTTCTTCGACAGGGATCCGGACATCTTTCGCCACATCCTCACTTTCTACCGCACGGGGAAGCTCCACTTCCCCAAGCACGAGTGCCTTGTCGCCTACGACGAAGAACTTTCCTTCTTCGGCATCATGCCCGACCTCATCTCCGACTGCTGCTACGAGGAGTACAAGGATAAGAAGCGCGAGAACCAGGTATCTTATCTGATTTCCACTCAATTGGCTGGTAGACTGATTGAATTGATTGAATTGCATCGTTACCTGTTTTACGCTTACAGAGTTGACCTTTTTTGACTTTATGGCAAATTTTTAAGTTTTTAGTTTGTAAATACAAAATTTGTCAAATTTACTCAATAATTTTTCATGAATATTTAATAATAATAAATATTTAATTATAAATATTTATTTATTTTATTCCGCAGCAAAAAATCATGACAACATATGATAAAACTAACATTTGACATTAAGTGCTGCTTAAAATTGTTACATACTTTTAATCTTATCGAGGTATTTTGGTGCAAAATTGCTTCGAATATATTGCTATTATTTTGGTATGCTGCAAGGAGGACTTGACTTGGACTTTTAACTTTAAAATAACTTTTAGAATGTCATTTTTGCTCATTTTGCCTGGACATTTTTGCTCGTGTTCTCAGCATGTTGAAGTGGAGCATTGGTACAGGAGCGACTGGTGGAGGAGCGACTGGAAACGCCGGGCTCCGCGCAGCAGTTCAAGACGCTGCGGGAGCAGATGTGGAACGCCTTCGAGAACCCGCACACCTCCTCCCCCGCCCTCGTCTTCTACTACGTCACCGGATTCTTCATCGCCGTCTCCGTCATGTGCAATATCGTTACCCCCCCCCCCCACTACCACACCCAACCCCCACCATATACATCCTTCTTCCCAGGTGGAAACTGTGGCCTGTAAATCCGCCGACAAAAGATCTGGCACGGTTAGCCAAACCCTTTTTTCCGCTCACTGACCAGAAAGACGGAAGTGGAGCCAAAGTTGCCTTTCCCAAAAGTTGCCTGCTCATTTCGCTAGTGGCGCTAAAAGGGGCGAGCGTCGGAAAAATATGCCCTTTTTTCTCTGCCTTTCCCTTGCGACCGAAGCTCTTACGTCCGCCTTGCTCGGCCTTTATCAGCCTATTCCATTCGGAGCCGTTCCCCAACAGAAACTAATCCTGTCTGAAAATGGATGGAACATTTGGGGCAAGGGAAGAGGTGAAGGGAATTGGGGCAGGCAGCAATCTCGTGCGGGGACCTGTACGAGAAGCAGTTCTTCGTGGTGGACACGGCCTGCGTGATGATCTTCACGCTGGAGTATCTGCTGCGTCTGTACGCGGCGCCGGAGCGCTGCCGATTCGCCCGCTCCATCATGTCCGTCATCGACGTCGTCGCCATCCTACCCTACTACATTGGACTCTTCCTTCAGGTATCCTTCCCTTCCCTCCCTACCCCCTACCCCTCTTTCTCTCTCCCCTGAGGATGTATGGGTGATGATAGGACAACAAGGACGTGTCGGGTGCATTCACGACTCTGCGAGTTTTCCGTGTCTTCCGCATCTTCAAGTTCAGCCGCCACTCTCAGGGCCTCCGCATTCTCGGCTACACGCTCAAAAGCTGTGCATCAGAGCTCGGTGCATCATTCTATACTCTTCAACCTCACGACTCCTCACCTCCTCCTCCACTTCCAGGCTTTCTCGTCTTCAGCCTCGCCATGGCCATCGTCATCTTTGCCACCATCATGTACTATGCGGAGAAGAAGGTTCTGCGCACCAACTTCGACTCCATCCCTGCGGCCTTCTGGTACACCATCGTCACCATGACCACCCTTGGGTTCGCCCATTTCCCATCCTTCACCATCTCTTATATACTCTCCTTGGGATGGAAAAGGAGCGGGGGTTAGGAGGCAGGGTCCCTTGCTCATCCTCGCTTTTTGCGGCAACGGGGTTCTCATGCATGAAGGATAGAGAGGCTGGCTGGAGGCACCTGCAAAAGGCTCTTGCATAGTCCAGTGCAGATAGGCCGCCTGCTCCCAAGGAGGCCCCATTGGGCCGCACAAACACTTCAATCTGGGAGCCCTGCATCAATAATTGCCCGTTTTGCCTGGGAAAGGAGGGTGGAGGGAGAAGGGAGACTCTGGGTAGGTGATGGCTGCTTGGGGGTCTTAGAGGCATCCCGGCTGAGAGGGGAGGAGGGGAGGAATGGGCTAAAAAGTGGCCCAGTTTTTGCCCTCCCCTCGACTACGCAATCGGAGGGGCTTCTTGAAGGGCGGCCATGAAAGAAGTCCAACCAATATTCGCACTGCCTCAAAAAAGGCCACACACGATGCTGCCAGAGGCAGGGAAGCAGAAAAGGGCACAAAAACTACTGCTGCTGCAGGTATGGGGACATGGTGCCGTCGACGATCATGGGCAAGCTGGTGGGCGGCATCTGCAGCCTCAGCGGCGTCCTCGTCATCGCCCTCCCCGTCCCCGTCATCGTCTCCAACTTCTCCCGCATCTATCACCAGAACCAGCGGGCGGATAAGAGGAGAGCACAAAAGGTCCTTCGCATTTTTCCAAGACTCACTCTCTCTTACCCTAGCCAGCTTCCTATACTCCCCCTGCCCCCCCTGCCCCTACAAAGTTGGGGGCCTTTTTTAAAATGTTTTTTCTAATCGGGATCCTAGACTTGCGCTGGAAATGGGCCAGGGCTAACACCGACGCTAGCGCCAAAAGCGAGGAAATGGGCCCAGTTTCCGTGTGCCGCGAGCCACAGAAAACCGATATTTGCCTAGCCACTCCAGGCGACACCCAGAGTCCACAAAAAAAACTGTTTTCAGCCTAGTGAATGGGCTGGACAGGGCCAATGGGGCCCAGAAAAGAAATGAAAGCAAAAGAATGATTGCAGAAAGCTCGCCTGGCTCGCATCCGCATCGTGAAGAACGCCTCCGGGCAAGCCCTGTTCACGAAGAAGAAGGCGCACGAGGCTCGTGTGGCCGCCTTTGAAGCCGGCAAACTCCCCTTGGAAGCCTTGAAGGACGATGACATCTTCGAGATCCAGCACCACCACCTCCTCCAGTGTCTGGAGCGAGCCACGGTGCCTTTTTTTCGCATCCCCCTCCTCTCCTCCTAATCTGAAGGTCTGGCTGGAGGAGCGGGAGTTCGTGGAGGCAGAGCAGAGCAGCGCCTTCAGCAACAGCGGCGGCGGGGGGACTCCGGCCATGCTGAAGCCCTCCGCCACTCCGCCCCTGGAGGGCAGCACGGAGTCCCTGGCCTCCATCCGTCCCTCTCTCCTCGCCTGCTCACCCTGCTGCCATCGTCTCCTCCTCAGAGATCGCACCGAAGTTCCCTACTCCCTCCTCCCTCAATTGACCGCCACTCAGCCTATGCCGGTGCTGACAGGGTCTGCACAGGAGGCTGGACAGCGACCGCGTCAAGTTCCAGGACGAGCTCAACGAGGTCCGCGTCTACGACGACTCCGGCGGGCCCTCCAACCGCCTCCCTCACACTGCCAACCGACACCCTCCTCCCCAGCCTCCTCCCCAGCCTCTGCCCCGCTCTTCCGAGGCAGAGCCCTGTCTGGCCCTTGCCGACCTGCCGCCTGACCATCTCCCTGCTGCTCCTGCTCCCGACCATCGCCAGCCGCATCGGCAAAAGACTCCGCCGACAGCCTTGCAAGAGGAGGAGGAGGAGGAGGAGGAAGAAGAGGAGGAACTGGAGGAGAACTCCTCCACTGCGGTGCTCCGGCCTCCGGGCAGCAAAGGCAGCCCTTCCCTTGACTCCGACTATCGCGTGTCTTCCCTATAGCCGCAACATCATGATGATGACCCCCCCCCCCTATGACCTCTGGCCCCTAATGCTTGACAGCCGCACTACTCTCAAACTTCTCACTCTCTCTCTCCAGATGATCTCAGTGTTCGGCCAAATCTCTCGCCGCATATCCCACTCCTCCTCCTCAGCCCTCTCAGAACCTGGCAACTACGCTTCACCCATTGCCGGCTTGCCCTCTAGAGGGTGCCACCACATTCGCTCCCCTCCACCCACCCCCCTCATCCCGCACTGCTTGTCAATTGCTCTCTGGACCGGTTCTACTTTTCCTACTCTCAGACAGCTCATGGGCGTGCCCGCGAAATCCCCACTATCCCTCTGGTGGGTCGTGGAAGACAGGCGATAGAAAGTCGTGTGGTTCAGGATTCCTGGATTGCGAAGAGGCTGATGTTTGGTGGAATCTCTGAAGCCTGCCGCTGTTGCTATGCTTGCAGCCTTGCGTTTGCCAAACCCCCCAGTGAGCAGGTTTCAATTGCAATGAGAAAGCTCGTATCAAGCTGCATCGTGATATTTCCCCGTCTCTCTTCACATATTCCCTCTTCCATCTTCTGGCAAAGCTGGCCAATGTTTTGGGGCGAGAATAGTTCTGCAAACCTCGACCGGGTCATCATGATTTCAGAAAGGGAAGGTTAAGGGTTTCTAAGAAATATAGAGTTCGTAAAATCTCCCTTAAAATCTTCTTCAGCTTCGTTACAATTGCTGATTTTCAAGTATACTTCATTTTTAGACCCGACTTCGATTAAATTTGGTTTTTAAAACCAAAAGTTTGGCTCGTAAACTAGTTAAAGGGACTTTTTTAGAGATTATAAATTGTGTTGCTGATTTTTTTTCAAATATTTGGCATTATTTTAAAAATTGATTGGATATGTATTCGCAATATCGTTCACATTTATTGTTCTCATAGTCTAAGAGAAAAAGCAACGATCTAATTTGGTAGCTTTTTTCGGAATAATTTGGTAAATACCGAAAACACGGTTATAAGAATAACGCTATGCCATGCCAAACATGCCAACTTGGAAAAAACACGCCAACATGTCATGCCAAACTTGGACAGAATCTCATTAAGCGCTCTATTATATTTTCTTTTTGTGTTGGAGAAGGTTTCCATGAGAAGACTTTATTTAGCCAGGAGTTTTCACAGAGCTTACAATTTTGACAGAACCTCCGGAGAACCTGTGAAAATGCAAATTAGGCAACTTATCCTTTGACACAAGGAGTCAGCGATTGGTTTGGCACAACGAGTCAGCGGTGAACGAAGTGTCTCAGTTGGCAGGGGTAGGCGGGGAGGAGGGCGGGGAGGTTCTGGCAGCCGTCAGAGCGGCGTAGATGGGCAGTGTGGGGCCGGTGGAGACGGAGGAGTGGCAGGAGAGCCAGAAGAAGGTTGGGCGATGGCCCTGGAGTACTCTCAGGCTGGTTAGGACGAGGAGCATTGGAGCTGGTGACGACGACGAGGTTCGGAGAGGCGAAGCTAGGAGTCAGCGATTCGTTTGGCACAAGGAGTCAGCGCTGAACGAAGTGTCTCAGTCGGCAGTGGAGGGCGGGGAGGAGGGCGGGGAGGTTCTGACAGCCGTCAGAGCGGCGAAGATGGGCAGTGTGGGGCCGGTGGAGACGGAGGAGTGGCAGGAGAGCCAGAAGAAGGTTGGGCGATGGCCCTGGAGTACTCTCAGGCTGGTTAGGACGAGGAGCATTGGAGCTGGTGACGACGACGGGGTTCGGAGAGGCGAAACATCGCCTAAATACACTTGAGCCAGATTCCTAACCACGAGCAATCTAATCAACAATCAGCACCAGTATACCCTTCTTCTCATTCATTTATGAAATGAAAATGCAATGCAATCACTGTCCTCTGAACCTGCCTGCAGGAGAGCTGGTCCTTCACACTGCGGCCTTCCACTTCAGCGATGCTGCCTCAATGCCTCACTGGACATGCTCTAGCTGCCAGTTCAGCTCCAGTCAGCCCAGCAGAGTGGTCCAGCATGCTTTCTTCGAGGCTCACGGCCTTCCTAGGCTCAAGCAAGCCCTTTGCAACTTCAAACTCTCTCCTCCCTCGCATCCTGCTGAGGATCAGAAGCAGCTGGGAAGTTTTGTGGACAAGGAAGAAGGAATGGCCCCATGTGAGCCTGAAAAAGCCAAAACAAAGGCTAGTAGAAGCAGTGTGCTCAGTGCCAAAGCAGTGGACAGCGGAGGGAGCCAGTGCCGACGCTGCCAAATCACCATCCGAACCAACAGGTGGTAACGGTGTCTGCTGATGCTGCATTTTGAAGTGCTTGGTAAAGGTCGTATTTGAGGACGCGACACGTGGTGGCATGCCTTAGTTTGAAGCCCTACGCTTGTAGCGGATGCTATGCCGCATTCTCTCAAACCAGCAATGTTTATGCTCACATTCGGAAATCCGCCAGCTGCAGGTTCAATTTATTTTTCTGCCAGCATAGCTGAAATTACACCATCAATTCTTTATTTTGAAACTTGTTAAAAATACCAAGGTACAGTCTAAATGAAAATTCTTTACAGTGGAAGTGTTCCGGTTTTGGCTGAGAAATCAGTGCATGAAGAAGCAGTGCGCCTTGGTCTTTCAGAATGCTTCGGACTTGATGGTGATGCTTGGTCAGGGCTTGGCCTGAAATAGGCTGTGAAATTTTTCAGAAGCTTTGAATGAACGATGGCGGCTATGAAATTGGCTGAAGGTCTGAATAGTCTGAATTGGCTGAAGGTAGTTGGGTATTTGAAAATTTTATTTAAAAAACTAATGTGAAAATCAAAAAAATTTAAATTAAATGTTGAATTTGAAACTTCAATTAGTACTGCAAGCAAAATGGCCAAATTGACGTTAGCCGATATTACCTTGTTCAGTACTACCTTGCACCTTGCAGTAACAAACTACCTTGAAGTGACAAATTTGTTTGTTGCATCTCACTTTGACGAGCATGTACAAAACGATCTTTTAATTCCAATGATAGCGTTTTGCTTGCAAATAAACCAAACATTAGTTAACGACCATTAAGAAAAAGGTGATCACCTAAAACAAATTTTTCAGAACGGTAATATCACACAAATAATATCTGAGGTATTTCAAACAATGCCCATTTCTTTAAATTCAGTGACGAGAACAAGATTCTAAGCAATATATCGTCAAGCCAACAAGTATGCAAACTACTCAGCTACATCAGAATAGCAAACGGGGCACTGACAAACGAGACCATTCTGCGTGTACCTAAATCAATATTTACTGCATTGCCCTGTTTGTAGTTGCAAAAAAACCTCTGGGCACTGTTTTTTGGCAACGGCGTCCAATAGAGACCCCGGCGGAGGCACCAAATCTCCATAGTCCTCAAAGCTCCTGCTCAGTTGGGCGGTTCTTTCAAACATAACTGCCGCAAGATAAACGCTTCCATAGGGATTACTTACATGTTTCTCAAGCATTTTGTTGTGCCATAGGTGGATGCCGTAAGCTTCTTCTGTCCGCTTCTCATCCTCCTTGGTCAGAAGCGCCTTCTTTCTGTACCGCTAAGGTGTTGTGAAGTAAATGGCGGAGACGGAATATGACAGAGCACCACCTGTACATAGCCTCAGCTTCGTAGTAAAGGAATGGATAGACCATGTAGGGGTCCAGGGTGCTGGGTAGATCTGTCGCATTTTCCGCTTCCATCTGACGGTATAGACGAGTCACTGCAATGCGATTTCGCCTAGTTAGTGTTTTAGAATTGAAAACCGTTAATGTATCTATTCAGGGTAAAATCGAAATTTCTGATGAAAATGAAAGGTACTCATAAGCGGTCCGAATTCGATCTCCTTTTTGCTGGGGTCGAAGGTTTGAACGAGCTCCTGGAGTGCATTGAGGAGCAGGGTGGAGTTGGCGGGGAGCTGAAAGAAGCCGTTGCTGATCTCACCGCTGTGCTGTGGTGCCACCACGTTCTGCAGGCCTTCGATTGGCCTGCAACATTCAACAATTACTTCCAATATTGTTTGAAAATTAAAGTACGGCTTATTGCTATACCTGCATTCACGCAGTCTCATAAAAGCGTTCAGAATAAGACGTAAAAATTTGTCAAACGAAAATAAAAATCCATAATTTTTTTCTAACATACTTAAAAACATTTTACGATTATAGCTAAATTAAACATATTTACTCATTACTTCAAAATGCGGCCAATAAAATATAACTGGACGAGCCCCCAAACGGTAAGAAAAACAAAGGCAACTTGGTGAGTATATAGTCGGTGTCGAGATAGAAGCAGCCGTGTTTCCAGCAGTAGGCATTCCTCGCTGCATCGGAGAGGAAGCGCGCCCTTTTTATCGGATGACTCACATTCCAAGCCTGTGGGCATCAAACTCTTTAGGTTAGGACTAGGATTCAGGGTGGGTGAAAATCACCCTTTTGAAATTTGCATAACTTTTATGAACAATAATTTCATAAACTCCGAAATTTATCCAATATGAAAAAATGAAAAAGTCAAAGGGATGCATCACCTCCGATTTGTACCAGTTGGCGGCAGGAGTATTGGCAAAGATGCGTTGATTGTGAAGCTTTTCCGGGTAGAAGTTGGGCAGAACTCGAAGGTAGGCAGGGAATTGGGAGCGGCTGCTGAAATTGCTCCACAGAAAGTGAACGTTCAGCTCCGGGTTCAGTCTGCCTACAGCCTATGTCCACTGCTTGCCTTGCATTGCCTCAGCCAACATTGCCTAATCCCGGTTTAGGCAATGTTGTATAAGTTTTATTCTTCTCATTTTCCATTCTTTTGCTGATTTGAATGAGAAGAAATGAGATTTATTCTTCTCATTTCTTCTCATTCTTTTGCTGATTTAAAGTTGTATTACTACTGGCAGTCCAAAATATTTCGAACGGCGATGAAGCTGGCCGATAAAAAATTAAAACTACAACTAATTAAAAACTTTAAAAATGTCAGCAAGCAAACCGGCAGCCAACAGGGTGCACAGCTCGTAGTACTGCGGCGGGTTGTCCGTGGTTTTCATAACGATAATCCGCGCCTTTGCAACTGTTTCTTTGCCTGCTCGGTGATCTTCGTCCTCACTCTCGGCAATCATCGTCGGCCCCTGGCTAGGCAGTGAGAGCGTTGGCCTGGTGGGTGCGGGTGCTGTGCTGACGGTTCGCTGGTGCTTGGGTGGAGGCTGTTTGGTGGGAGCGGATGGGTATTCGATGGAGAGAGTGGAAGCGATGGCAACGTAGATGGTGGCACAGCCGATCAGCCCCAACAGCACCAAAACTGCTACATTGCTCTGCCACTTCCGCATGCTGCCTGGCGGGCCTAAAGGGCCTAAAGCCTGCCCGTTCGCCCCAGGGCCATTGTTATATTTATCTATAATTGTATTGAAAGTGCTTGCTTGGGGAGACATTGGCGTTACAGAGGGAAATTATGCGCGGAGATGATTTCTGTGACATTTTCCAACCTCAATCAAATATTGGGCAAAATAAAAATTTCAAACATTTCAAAAATTTCAAACAAATTGGCAAAAATTTAAAAAATGCAACTAGTATGTCATATTCTTGGTAAAACGTGTGGAGTGGACAGGGTAAAACCAGCATAAACTCCTAGTAAGGATCGGCATGAAAGTAAGACCATTGTGAAGAGTTGTTTGCGTGCTATGAAATACTGTCATTCTAGGGGCTGTTGTTATGCTTAGACGAAGGTAAATCCGTATACCATCTGCTCAAATTTTAGTCACGCCTGATTTGCGACAGACCACGGGGTCCATTTTGTCTATCGTCATCGCCACAAAATTGTGTTCTGAATCTATGGACAGTTCTAAAGCTTTAAGGAACTTTTGGCAAAATTGCGTAAGTTTAATCGCAATTTGTTAGGCTTGAGCAGTGTTTGGATTAATAACGTAGAAAAGGAGTTTTATTGTATTACAATACAAAATAATGAAAAACGCAGAAAAATCAATAATTAATTTAAAACTTAAGACAATTAAATTAAGAAAAAATTAAGAATATGAGTCGACTCATTTAAAAATTAGGGCTGGCTAACGGGCTGAAATCTGCATGATAAACTGCGGTATTTTTTATCAATTTTGTGAATTTATTATCTTCATCTTTAACAATTCATCAACAGCTTCATCAATCAGCTTTATCTAGCGGAACAGGCGTTGTGCGAATATCCCATGTAGAGACAATTTCCCGTCCATATAGAGACAATTCCTCTTCGTGTTCCTTGTTTCGTTTCTCCATAGGCTGTTTTACCATTACTATCTACCCCAATCTCGCGGATTGGATAAAAACAAACGAAAAGGAAAAGTCATTGTAAACCATATCACTTCTGACCAATTCCCAATTCATTTTCAATCAGCCAGTTTACCATTTATTCCATCAAATTGCCATTTTTTGCCTATTTGCAAACACTCTAGCGCGGCTAGCTCACAACTGAAAACATAGATGAAGCATCCTAGAGCGGCAGGAATCTTCTTAAAGCTGGCAAGAGGCTGCGGCGCCTCCTCTGTGGCTTGTCGGGCTGGCAGATGTGCTCAGCGGCCAGGCTGGCTCGCCCCTCCGCCTCCTCCAGATCCACCAGGAGGTGGGTGTAGAGCGGGCGCAGCTGCCGGCTCAGCAGGCGATAGCGGAGGCTGTTGAGGCCGTCTTTGGGCGCCCGCTGCTTCGTGGCCTCCAGCAGCAGCCAGCGACACTCGTTCACTCGGTTCATCTGCGCAATGCTCACTGCTTATTTCAGCATATTTCTGTGATTGAAGTGGGGCTTAAAAAGGTTTTTGCCCTATCTCCTTATCATCCAAACAATTCTTGGCCCACAATGAAAGTTTATGTCGAAAAAATTGTCTACGTGTACTCTCCTAGAGGTACTCTGGCCAGTCGAGTAAATTCGAAAATATTTGAAAACTTCGATAGTAACTTGGTAAAAACTCTATGGTGGCAAGCAAGCAGCTAAGTATAGAATGTTAAATATCGTACAATATCTATCTTTCCTAGATAGGTGGATGGTTGGCTGGCAAAATTCAACAGCGAAAGACCTCGTCCTGGCCATGCTTGAGCATGGTGTAGCGGCCAATAGCGTTGGGCTTCCTCTGGGGCGGATGGCCAGCCATCTCAAAACGATGATAGAAATCGTCGTCCTCCCCGCCCCAGCCCCAGAAGGAGTTGCTCAGTCCATTCACCGACTCGAAGGCTCCCATCGACATACCCGACACCCCGCCCATGTAGCGCCAGTATTGAGACCTGTGTGGCAATTCTGCATGATCATTCGTCCCACACTCATAATGAGGCTAACTTGTACTGATTCTTGTCCATGGTAGAGGCGAAAAGCAAAGGCTGTGCGGGGCAGGAATAAATATTGCGATCGTTTTCTGGAAACGGATAGACGATTGATAGTTGCATGGGCGAATTGTGGGGCGGATTGGGGGAGTTTCATCATTTCATCATCTCTATCTCCAGAACTGATAAACCACTGATTAAACCAATAAGAAATTTTGTTTGCGATAATCGTGTTTGTTAGGTTATTGGGCTGGCGCGAACGGAGCTTTAGCGGAGTGTCAGCGCCCAGCCCCTCTTTTCGACCCAGGTGTACGTTTTCGGGGTTATTGCTAGATCTTAAAATTGATAAGGCTCCTGCTCCTCTCAGAAGAATCCAATCGTTCTGATTCTTTTGGCATTGGAAAGAGCATCATCAAATTGTCCAAAACTCGCGAGAAATTGCCCAAAACTTGCAGCAATCATTAGAAAATCACTCAAAACCATTTGTCCGAACTCCTCCTTCTCCTTCTTCTTCTTCTTCTTCTTCTTCTTCTCCGCATCTATTCAATGGACGATAGTAGGTATTCATTCCCCCCCAACCCCCTTCCCCGGGTCCCTAGCCTCATGTATTTAGCTTTTCAGTTACACTAAGAAGTTTTATGCACCAGTGGTGTAGTGGTGCAAGCGATTGGACTGCTGAATGAATCTAGGAGGTTCGAATCCTTTTCATGGATTCACTTTAATTTTTGTGTATTTCAAGTTGAGAAAATTACTGGTACCCTCGGCAGGCCTAAATAAAAGCTTTTTTCTCCCAAATACTGATTGCCAAGAACCCAAGAACCAAAAAAAATCCCCAAAAATTTTGTAAACCAAGAAAAATTCCCTAAAAAATTTTAATTCACCAATATATTTGCATTGTACTTTCAAATGTTTTCTTTTTGTTATTTTTATTAAAAAAAGTTTATTTAAATAAGTTTTGTTTATTTTTTATTTATTTATCCAATAAAATCTTTACTAAAAAAATAACCAAAAATATAAAATTTGTATTTATACGTTACATAATATGTTAAAAGTGGAAGAAATATCTGGTACCATCGGCAGGCCAAATGTGGTCTCTTTTCTCCAAAATGTTGAATTGCCTCGAGTAAAAAGTCAAGGAAATACAATTTCTACTAGTGGAATCTGCTGCGTCATCTGCATTTTGTTTTGGGCACACATGGAAAGAGACACTGAACTGCGCGCCAAAAACAAAATGCAACTGTCCAAGCAGATTCCACTAGTAGAAATTGTATTTCCTTGACTTTTTACTCGAGGCAATTCAACATTTTGGAGAAAAGAGACCACATTTGGCCTGCCGATGGTACCAAATATTTTTAATAAACCGATATGCGAAAATCACCATCCAAGAGACGGAACGGAATGGAATCGGATGCGAACGGAATCATTGCAACTGACCTGGAAGCATATCCACGTCGTGCAGAATAACGCACTGCCAGTCGTAGAGCTTCTTAGCCTCCACAAAGCCGACATTGAGCAGCTTCCCTCGATTGAACGTCTGATTCGCCACCTGCAACGGACACACACCATTCTTCCGTCATCGCTCAATCCACTACCACACCAACAATTCTCCGATACAATCCCCCCAACTGCCCAACCGGCTCAATGACGAATATGGCATAGTCCAGCTGCTGCTTGGTGAGCAGTTCGTGTAAATTATCCAACAGAATCCGAAGATGCGAATCTCGCGACCTAAGGAGCCAGCTGGCTTGAGTGGATTGAGAATGGAAAGGAATGGGTGGTGCCTATAGGGGACAAGGATGGCAACGCGATGTCTGGCTAGGCACTGCCGAGGCTGGCCGTGGCCGCCCTTTTCCAGGTAGGGATGCTTCTTTTCCAGCATCTCCCAGCTCGGCCGCTCGTACATCGACACGTTCATCTGCCCCACTGCAATTCTCTTCACCACTTGCCAGCAATGGTCGAAAGGAAGGCAAGCGGGTAAAGAAAGGGAAGGGAACCCAAATTAGGCGGCTCCTCAGGACAAAGCTGGAGACTAGGGTCTTGGCCAGTCAGCCGCTGCTCTGCTTCACTTTCATCCTCTGTCGGTGCTGGGGCAGTTTCAGGTGGTGTGTGCGTAGAAAAGGCAGGCTCAGTGGTGGATGGCCAAGGCGAGCTTGTGTCTGCCAATGAACTACTGCCTGCCTCAAGACTGCTGGTGCTGGCTTGGACAGAGCTGGTAGAGAGGAGGCTGCTCGATGGGGAATCGGTGTCTGAGGCAGGCTGGGTTTCTGGCAGGGCAGGTGTAGGATTCAAGCTAGCACCGCTGTCCGCACTCGTAACCAATGCTGCGGTAGTGAATACCGGCAGCTCAGTGTCTTCGCCACTTGTCGACAAGATGGCTTCCGTCGTCTGTCTGGGACTGTCAGTATCCAAAGGAGGCAGGCCGGTGCTTGGCCGGGCAGCAGCTGCTTCGGAGGCGAGGGCTGGACTGGCGGCTGTTGTGGAAGGTATGGAGGCTGGAGGACTGGGTAGACTGCCAAGGCGTCCGGCGATGAAGGCGATGCCGGTGCGGTGTAGGGGGAGGCCGGAGGTGGCGTAGAGGACGCTGGCGAAGAGGACGAGGGCGAGGAAGGACCAGCGGGCGGCCCGCTCGTAGCCGCTCTGGCCCTCCAGCACCCCGGAAGCATACTCCAGCCCCGTATACATCCCTCTCTGCCTCCAAGGGGGCTGGTTAGAGTAGCTGATGAGTGATAGGTGGAAATAGTTGAAATTGTTATGATTGTTTGAAAACTGATGTATTGTTTTATGGTAATTATCATTCCATTGTTTGAAAAAAACTGCACGCTGCGATTGGCCAGAACTACTGGTAGAAATAGGAAATCGCTGAAAATTATTAAAATAAATTGTAATGAAATTTAAGCTAGTGTATGATATTATACCAATTATTAGTCCAATTTTAGTGCAAAATTATTAACCATAGTTTCTTTGCGCCTGAAAAGTTGTGCAGAAGAAATAAAAAAAACTGTGTGAAAAAGCAATGTAATGTAAAACGGCAAATATAACCAAAAAAATGAAATATGGGCAATATCTAATTTTTTACAGGGAGATCAATCAGGAGGAAAAATAGATGATAAAATAGATTATAAAACAAAAGAAAAAAAAAGAAGGTCAATGGAGATAAATTCTGGAGATAAATGGAAGTGCCGATTGAGAGGCTGCTGGAGGGAAAGGGAGGTAAATTTGGCTGACAGCTGGCAAAGCCCAGCTAATATCCTTTCCATATTCTCCTCCATTATTGAGGCCGTTAATCCAAGTCGAAACCCAATAGGTACTTTTTTTGGCAGATTTACAACCTTGAAGCTGGGGTTAAATGCCGAATTGGGCTGGCGCGAACGGAGCTTAAGCGGAGTGTCAGCGCCCAGCCCCTCTTTTCGACCCAGGTGTATGTTTTGAGGGTTATTGCTAGATCTTAATTTTGATAAGGCGGTCGCTCGTCACAGAAGGCTCCAATTGCTCTAATTCTTTCACCAGTGGAAAGAGCAACATCGACTTTAGCAACATTGACTATAGTTTATCTTTTGAGTTTTGCACAAAACGTTTGATTTTAGGGTGAAAAACGCAAAAAACCATATGTCCGAACTCCTTCTTCTTCTTCTTCTTCTTCTTCTCCTTCTCCTTCTTCTCCGCATCTATTCAATGGACGATAGTAGGTATTCATTTCTCCCCCCCGCCCTCCCCGGCTCCCTTGGCCTCATATATTTCTTTAATCATAGCTCTTTAGTCACACCATGAAGCCATATGCACCAGTGGCGTAGTGGTATAACACACGATTACTAGTACCATCACCATTATAACGTGTGAACGGGGGAAGAAAAAAGGTCTTGGGGAGCTCGGCGAGCAGCCATTGGTCGATAGCCTGCTCGGTGAGTGGCTATTGGTCAATGGGCCTTGGGAGGCAAAAGGGGCGTGTTTGGGGGCAGGGAGCGCTGGAAAATGAGCGCTTCCTGCGTTAGGCTGGCTGCGCTGGAGGCTGGCGCGACGAGCTCATTACGAATTGTTGAGAGTCTAGAGTTGAGAGTATGGTTTCTGGACTGGTGGATCGGGCTCTGATGAGCGTCGCCAAGACTAGCCTCTCTACTGCAAGCTCCAGTTCATCTTCAAGCTCCACCAAGGCCAAGTGCCAGCCCAAGGGTTTTTAGCTTGTTGTAGGCAGGTAGGTGGTATGAAAGAAAAAGAGGTTTGAGGCAAGGTGGTCCGAGCCTCCGAGCTGATGGAGTTGGAGGAGCCGCAGTGCTCCGAGTGGATCATCGTCGATAGCTGGAGCGAGGGTCTGCTTTTGAGCTCTTGCCAGCTTTGCCCTTATTGGGGTGAGGAGGGGGAAGATTGATTGCAGGTGAGGAAGAGGAGGAAGAGGCCATCAAGTTCGTCTTCAAGGGCGTCAAGGAGGAGCAGGGCGTCGAGGCGGGAGCAGGCTTCGAGGAGATGGAGATCGACGCCGCCGACTCCGACATCAAGTTCGTCGTCAAGGAGGAGCCTAGCGACGCTGCTTCTCCCACAGCCTACTCCGGTGCCCAGGCTCCCAAGGCCTCCTCGCTCTCTGCCGCCGTCGCCGCCCCCGAGCCCTCCGAGCCCCTCGAAGCGCAGTCCCCAGAGCGCCCCGGGTCTGAGTCCCCCGAGCTCCCGGAGCCCTCAGTCTCCATGATCCACGGCTACGTGATCGATGGGTTCTTTGTTTCTTTCGATCTAAGCTCGGGTTCAGTCCCTGCTCATTACCCCCGCCTTAGCGTCCCTGCCCCTCCCCAGCCCCCTCGCATTCATCGCACCCAGACCACCATCACTCTCGATTGAGCTCCTTTTTTGTCTCTCTGGCCTCTTGCCATTTATTTCTTATGTTGACATGTTGCCGACAAATCTGGTCTTGTTTTAAAAATGAATCAAAAGAATCAATATGCACAAATAGCATTTTTGGTGAAAAACGAGTGAAAATGGTTATTTAAACTCGAAGCGCGCCTCTTGATTATCATGGCCGATTAAAAAAGTAGGATTGGAATTGGAGATTGGTTAAAGTAAGCATATTGTGGATTAGTGAAGCGGGGTTTTGCGAGTAAAATGCGCAGTGAGGGTGGCTACAATGGCTGCAAAGAGAAGGAGGAGAAGGAGAAAGATTAGAATGGAGTGGCGGTGGCAGCAGGTACAAGCTGACTGCTGCATTTCACGGCGGCGCCGGCTCCGACGTGTTCGCAAAGGCTTTGCGATATTCTGTTCTCCGTCCTGCACTTTGAAGGGCGATTAAAAGGGAATGGAGGATGTCCGCTTAGAAACTTGAAAGTAAAAGGCAAGGACCTTGTAGCGCAGCGAGCTGGTGCCGCGGAGATTGTAGGCGGGCCGGCGACGACTGGCTACCTGCTCCATGCTTTAGACAAAAGCTTAGGCTTTAGTTTGGGTAGCTGAAACTGAGCAAATTGGGCAGAGTTGGAAAAACTGGCGCGTGCCCTAGCAGCAAGAAACAAGTGGGGGTTAGGGAATGGAAGGGCTGTTTGAGATTTTTGGGCGGCAATGGCATGATACCAATTCCTTAGTCTCGTTCTTCTGCAACTGAAGGACGTTACCAGTTGATGTTTTGGATGTTGTTTCTGCCCATCGCGGGGGCGTGTTATACCAAATTTTATTGCTTGCAAAATGAGATCAAAACAGCACTTTCAATACCTTAAAGCAAATCAAGACCAGTTTTAAAAAAACCTGATTGCATTTTAGCATAGCCACCGTGAGATCGTAAATCGGAAGGTTCGCGAACAATGGTATTGAATATGATAAAATCTTTAGAGTGTTGCCATAAAAAGCGAAATTCCGCTTGGTTAATATTAAAGCCAGCTTGTTTCACAAAACATAGGCCTTCAGTCATGTCAGAAATGGTTAATAGTACGCGCCCAAATCTTTCCCAAAAAGCCCATGGGATAATGTTAGAAATTTGAAGGTTGGTCAATCTACAATTAAACCTAATGTACCATTCATCATTGATAAGATGATACTGCTGACACTTCCACTTTGAAAACTCAAATGCATTTTGTCTATAACTTAAATAAAACTGGCAAGATCTAAGAAGCTGGTCATTAACGGTATGCACATTTGTCCTGAGAAGTCCATCCTTGTCCACGAGAGATTCATGCAGGCAGCGTACAGTTTCAATATATGGGCTGGCTCCAATGTCGGCAAGTGAAAATGGAGCGAGGTGCGAAGAGTTCATTTGCTCCAGTTTGTGGGCGATGCAAAAAGCAACCAAGTATTCGGTTCTGCGAATGAGGCAGATTTCGCAGTTGCAGCCAACTCCGCCGTTTTGCGGACATATGAGCTGTCCGTCTCTCAGCAGCCCATCGCCCTCCATATTTTGCTCCATTGGTTCACTTCTTGTTCGCTGGCTTTTTGGCTGCTGTCGATGGGGCAAAAGCAATGCTGCTTTATCGTTTGCAAAGAAACTTCTAGACTATGAAAACTTGTGAATGTCATAGAAATTGTACATTTGCAAAACTTGTCAGATAGCATGCGAGCCTGAATGAGCGAATAGTAGAAAGCATGAAAAGAATTGAAAAAAGCGAAAAGCGTTTTTAAATCGTCCTGCTCCGTTGACGGGTGGTAGTGCTGAATCATTCCGGGAGCATTCCGGGAGCATGTGGGGGGAAAGCCTCGTCTGGGTTCCACTCTTGGAACAGGTAGTTCCACACCGGCGGATCCAGCATGTTCTCCCTCTAAAATTTAGCATGAAAGATGAAATTTTAGTGTTTGAAATTTTGAAAAGAATTTTAAGAGCATACTTCAGTAGTGAAGAGATGTATCTGGTCAGGGCTCTTTAAGGCACAACTGGCAAACTTGTCAGGAGTTATCTTTTGAAGCAAAAAATCCTGTAACCAAAAGCTATACTACTTCTTTCATAGTGGTAGCAAATGGGACAATGGAAAAAGGGTGTCAAACCTGAACCATGGTTCGCATGGTCCCCTGTTCGTAATTCAGTTTGCACGAACAAGTTTTCACTCCGGCTCTGTGATTCACTTCATCGACGTAGATCAGTAGCATGAGCCTGCGCACGGCAACGTAGGTCCACCTTTTGATGGGAGTGCTGCAATTCAAATTCTGTACACTAACTGAATTTGAAAATGGGTAAAATTGAAAGGTTTTCACTAGGGGAAGACTTTGTCGTACCACATGTTGAGACGTTTTCCGTAAACCTGGGTTTGGTAAACAAAATAGAGCTTCATGGACGGTAGTCATGCAAAATATTCTAAACCAGATTTAACTGGCAAGAGTATTGATTGACAAGTGGAACAAGAAAATTGTTTATTGCACAAACACAAATGCAATACAAAATGCGCTTTTTAAATATGAATGTACATGAAAATGCTTTTCCAAGTAACAGCCGTAAAAACAAAGTTTTT
>JASANA010000882.1:0-11864 GCA_030248095.1 Ptycholaimellus sp. GST1_10
CATGGCGAACAGCACAGAATAAGTGGAGCCTTTGCTGCACCTCTGCAATCTTATGTGATCGTCGCATGGCGAACAGCAGAGAGAAGCTGGAGCCTTTGCTGCACCTCTGCAATCTATGCATTCGTTGCATGGCGAACAGCACAGAGTAAGCTGGAGCCTTTGCTGCACCTCTGAAACCGATCAATTGGTCAACATGGCGAACAGCACAGAGAAGCTGGAGCCTTCGCGGCACCTCTGCAACTCTACGACATCGGTTGCATGGCGAACAGCACAGAGAAGCTGGAGCCTTTGCTGCACCTCTGCAATCTACGGCATCGGTTGCATGGCGAACAGCACAGAGTAAGCTGGAGCCTTTGCTGCACCTCTGCAATCTATGCGGCGTAACGCCGAAATGGCATAATGCCTAAACGGCGTAACGCAGAAATGGCGTAATGCCAAATCGGCGTAACGCTGAATCGGCGTAATGCCGAATCGGCGTAACGCCAAATCAGCGTAACGCCAACAGCACAGAGAAGCTGGAGCCTTTGCTGCACCTCTGCAATCTATGCATTGGTTGCATGGCGAACAGCACAGAGAAGCTGGAGCATTTGCTGCACCTCTGATAGCATTGGTTGCATGGCGAACAGCTCAGATAAAGTGGAGCCTTTGCTGCACCTCTGCAATCTATGCATTGGTTGCATGGCGAAACAGCACAGAGTAAACTGGAACCTTGGCTGCACCTCTGCAATCTATGCATTGGTTGCATGGCGAACAGCACAGAGAAGCTGAAGCCTTTGCTGCACCTATGCAATCTATGCAGCAATAATGCCTAAACGGCGTAACGCTGATACGGCGTAATGCCAAAATGGCGTAACGCCGAATCGGCGTAACACTGAATCGGCATAACGCCGAATCGGCGTAACGCCAAATCGGCATAACCAATCTATGCATTGGTTGCATGGCGAACAGCACAGAGAAGCTGGAGCCTTTGCTGCACCTCTACAATCTATGCATTGGTTGCATGGCGAACAGCACAGAGAAGCTGGAGACTTTGCTGCACCTCTGCAATCTATGCATTGGTTGCATGGCAAAATCCCACAATGCAAACTGGAGCATAGATATCCCATAACTAGCCCATATCAAGCCCATTTATGCCATAACAGGCCCAGTTATGGCATAATTAAGGCATATTTTGGCCTCTCAAAAATTATACATACATTCACATTACAATCAGCCAATTATACAATACTATACATTATATGGATTGTATAAGATTCTGTAATGTACACATTATGCCATAAAAAAACGGCAACACTGAAAAGTACCAAGGTCAAAGTCTAATTTTAAAATTGGTAGCAAAACCGTACTTTTCTTTTTGAGTGGCAAACTTGCCAGCTCTTAGCAAATATGACAGATGTGATGGATATACACTTCGCGGTCACCATCGCGTTTTGCGCCATTATACTTTTTTCCAGTTTTTGAGTGTATTTTTTAACATAGGGCCTAATTCTGACTTTCTGTCCAATTTAGGTCATTTCGTACTGAAAAATAAAAAGCAACCAAATATGTTTTGCATGACAACATCCTCAAGAATTAGATTGAGCAACCCTGAGAAGGAAATTCGCCAGTATTGCTATCGTGGAGAGCAGGAAGTTTTTTTAGTGCAAAACTTTTGCCAAGTTTTAATCCCCCTATGTTATAAAATAGGCACAAAGTTGAATTCAGCTAGGATTATAGCCAATATCTCTAAGTTTGTATGTAGGGTATGTGGTATCAATTTGAAGGTAATAATGTGCTTTATTCAAATCTGCAAAAACAATTGAACAAAACGCAGTATTGGTTGAGAAATCGCAAAAAGTGAAACATTTGTAGCTAGCTGGGTAATGGAAAACGGATAGTTTCAAGATAAATTTTGCACCATGGCTGCATTTCTGCCGAATAGAGGTAATTACATTTCTGCCTAATAGAATAAAAAAAATTCAGGCTTCAGAATAATATGCAGAACATGGTATATATGTGATTGTTTGATTTTCAAAAAGCGCAAAATTTTTAATCATCTAAGATTTGCCTATTTTACGAAATGGCCATAGCTTGCCCAAAAATGTACTAAATTCGATGCCATAAACGGAGGCATATCACGGTCCCCAGAAAGGCCCAGGGGGAACTGTTGGGGGAACCGTAACTGACTGCTGTGTGCTGGGAACTGAGGTAACTGCTGTGCGTACTGAGTGAGACTATGCCAGTTAACCAGTCAAATGTTAGAAACTATCTTCTGAGGACCTTTGCCTACTATTTGCTAATTTTGAAGCCCTTTTTCAAAAATGCTTTAATGTCATGATAAACAAGTATAATGGCGCAAAGCGCAGTAGATGACCGCGAAAACAATTAGCTAAGCAGCCAGATTTGTGTTAAAAATTGAGGAATGCTCATTTTCCCCATCAAACGGGGCCATGCTTTCCCGTTGTTTCTCCTGCTGGCTGTTCTCTACCTAGCCTATGATAGACACCAAAGCGGCTTTGCCAGTCCGGACCATTGGAGCAGGCCGCAAGGCTCAAGGCCCTTGCACCAACCAAGAACCTGCTTTATGGGTTGGTCGCCATTTCAGGAACTATTGTTACCATCTCATGGAATGGCATTCAAATTTGCAACTTTTTAATTTTTAATTATTTTTCCAATATCTTCTTTCATGAATTTTTCCTGCTAAATTTTTCATTTTTCTATAGATAGTATTTTTTCATTTTTTTTTTAAATTTATTTTTTCATTTTTATAATTTATGGGATGATGAATGCCGAATGGTTCTTGAAGGTGCTCTAGCAGTATTGGCTATCAAATCAGTGCCAAGTGAGCAGAGCCTTCGCAGTCTAGTTCGGCAAAGTTTCGGTCGGGAGCTGAGCGAACGGCATAGGACCAGCACTGTCTTCGTATTCGGCCAGGCTGATAGCGAAGTTGAGCAGAGACTACTCGATGAAGAAGCGCGTATCCATAAAGACATTCTCCAGAACCCATTCAATGTTACTTGCGCCTCTTGTTTCTTTTCGCCCAAAATATTTTTTAACTACAATAACAGCCCTGCTTTTGTTTTTAGACGTATTCTATGGCAAGAAGGATGAATTACCTGACTTATGACAGAACAAGCATAATATGAATGAGCAATTTCTTGAGTGTATTTTGATGGAGAAATAGCTTCAAAGATACTTTGCAGTGAAACAAGAGTTCTTTTTAAGAAGCATTGTATGAGAGGAACAAGGGAGGTTGCATCCGATTTTTCAGACCCCATTTTTTCGATTGGTTTCTGAAACTGCATCACATTTTAAGACATTTCACCAAGTAAAACTTGATATTAATCATTTTGTGGCTTGCAATGGGCTTGAACATTTTTGCTAGTCAGCTCTAAATGAAACCATTCAAAGTTCCAGAATAAAGCATAATTTCTATGCTTGATCTTAACCAAACTATGGACATATGGGTATCAAATTGAAGCTTAAAGCCTTCCAAAAATGATGGTAGGCTTTAATTTAAGCAATCAGATCACTACAATCCGTAATTTTGAAAAATATGTTGGAAAGCTGAAAACTGCCTAATTTTGGGCAAGCTAAACAACTTTTTGCTCAAAATTTTTGGTTTAAGTGTACATAAACGGTGCTCATAGTCCCTCTTCTTGTCTCCATGCAATAAAAATCCCCAAAAAGTTGGCTGCAACGAAATTTTGAATGATTTTTTGCCAATCCTATCATATTTAGAGAGCCAGAATATATTTAACAATTTTACTATTTTGGAGAAAATAACCACATAGGGACAAGGAGAGTGGTCCAAAGAGTAAATTCCTGGCAGAAAAACTAATTTTGGAGGCCAAAATTTTTTACTAAATTTTTTCCCTATGTGTAGGCCCAAATCCAGAGTGGATGGCATAAAACTGAAAATTTTTCAGTTGTTGTACATGACACTAGGTATTCTAACAGTGCGTTCTTGAGCAGAATTGCATGGAGAAAACGCCTATGAGCACCGTTTATGTACACTTAAACCAAAAAATTTGAGTAAAAAGTATTTTTGGCTTGCCCAAAATTAGGCAGTTTTCAGCTTTCCAACATATTTTTCAAAATTACGGATTTTAGTGATCTGATTGCTTAAATTAAACCCTGCCATCATTTTTGTAAGGCTTTAAGCTTCAATTTGATACCCATATGTCCATAGTTTGGTTAAGATCAAGCACAGAAATTATGCTTTATTCTAGCACCTTGAAGGGTTCCATTTAGCGCTAACTAGCAAAACTATTCAAGCCCATTGCAAGCCACAAAATGATTAATATCAAGTTTTACTTGGTGAAATATCTTAAAATGTGATGCAGTTTCAGAAACCAATCGAAAAAATGGGGTCTAAAAAATCGGATGCAACACCTATACTCGACCCTTGCTTCTCTCAGAAAATGCTTCTTAAAGGATACTTATCGAGCCGGCAGCATCAAAGGAATGTCAATCATATCCTGGTGGGCGCGGCTAAAAGATATTTGCGAACACTCTTTGCCTTCTTATCTCCTGATTCTTGACCATGATACTCTGGTTATTCCGGACAATGCTGCTCAACTTCTGGCTAGCCCTTTAAATTTTTCAGTTCTATGCATCAGTGGTGTTAGGTAAAACTATTTGGCAATTCCATTTCACCTTTCCACCTCGTGAGTAAAACCCCCAATCATTTTGCTTTACTTTCAACCTCATGCATTTTTGCTAAAATTAGTTTCATTTAAAAATTTGAATTTTTTCCACTTTTTACAATGTTTTTGCTTTTTTCCACTTTTTTGGTCTGTTTGCATAAAAACGTCCCAATTTGTCTCAAAATTGCTCCAAATTGCACGGGAGAGTGTCTGAAACAAAACAGAGTAATGCAAGGCATGGCTGAAACAGTCAAAAGAGAATCCTACTTGAGGAACTGAGAAAAAAATTTGAGAAAATTTTAAGAAAAATTTTGAAAAATATTAAAAATTTTAAAAATTTTGAAAAAAATTTTGAAAATTTGAGAAAATTTGTGCTCAAATAGCAAAAAAACGGCAAGATTTTACTCAACAGTAGAAAATAAGTGGAAAGTGAAATGGAAAGTGAAAGTGGAAAAGAAGTGAAACGTTACACTTCACTTCCACTTCAACCTCCGTGGGTCCCAAAACATATTACTTCACTTCCGCTTCCACCTCCAGGGTTCCAGAAGAGTTTTTTTTTTCCATTTTTTTCTACTTTCCACTTTTTTTTCCACTTTTTACCTAACACCACTGCTATGCATATCCCATTTAAGACCCGTCAAGTTCAATAACCTCTATAGATCGCGCTCCGCGGTCAAAAATACCTAGAAATTGCCTGAAATGTAAGTGGAACTCGCTAAAACTCAAATTTTGGCAAGTTTTCGACTTTCTTTCACTTTTGGAGCTGTAGCGAGCCCAATTTTCAATATTTTTCGCTCAAAATTGGTGGAGATACATAAAATTGTATGGGAATTCAGAATCTACAATAGAAAATGGGGTCAAAAATTTTATGTCCTGTCGATTGTTGCTGCTCTCGAAAAGTGCCTCATAATATCATAAATTAGCTTCTAGGGAGAAATAAAAGCAGCAAAGCTTCCTGCAATTTACGGCTATTGCTGGTCCACAGAAGCCTCTGTAATGCGAGAGCGAAACAACAAATACTTTACATCCCACGAGGCCTGGCCGAATTCAACTTTTCCTCCATACTGCTCCGGTAGGCAGTTTATTTGGACTTGTATTTGAAGTAGTGTAAGGCGATTTCAAGGTTTGGGCTACGTCTTGCACTCTTCATACGTGCAGCAGGTGGCTAAATTGGATTTTAAGCCAGAATGGTTGGCAGAGTTTGTTAATGATGACGTCCTCATTACCGGGATTGCCGCTAACATGTGCTCCACGAATCGCAGGTATAAAGAGCTGGAATCACTCTCAGTATCTTATTGTATCCATTTCGATGTAATTGCGGCCAAAATATTTATCAAACAAGTCTTGCTGTCAGCTCGTTTTTCCCTTCGGAAAAAGTTTTTGTTCGTTTTTGCATTTTCGTATGAAAGTCTGCAATTAATTTTTCTTCCCATCTTGGAAGCAGTTAATCGGTCTTCATAAACATAAGAGTAATTCCAAGTTCGCTGAATTTAGGCAAACATTATAATTTGCATTTTTTCCAATATTTAGGTTGTTCTATAACAATCAGTCTGACAATCAATTTATTTCTTTGAAGTCATGATGAGCTTAATGTGAAGGCACATGCCGGAGCGGTTCGCCTGGACGGTGGAAACGATGAGCTTGGAGCGTAGTGCCCTGGTTCACTTGCACCAAGGCAGTCTGTCGCTGGGGCAGACCTCCGGCATGGCCACTGATTGGGCCTGCATTCAGCAGCAGCGTCGGCTCAACCTCACCCTGCTCGCTGCTTTGGCTCAACTTCACTCAACTGCTGTCTCTGAAGCTTCCATAGCCCATGTCTGCATCTAACGCTTCTCAATCAATTGCTGTTTTTGTCTGAGCCGCTGCTGCTCCTGTCCTGGCTTGTTATTGAACGATCACATTTGGAAAATTTTCTGTTTCACATAACTGTTAATTAAGCTTAATTGTTGCTCAAGCTTAGTTGTTGCAAACAGGAGCATGCGTGGTTTTGTATTGGAAACCTTACGAATACTAGGAAACAAATATACATTCAGCGTTTTTGCAAGCCTTTTTCTTACCATTGCCTCACTAAAGTATCAAAGAATTATCACTTTTCAATCCCAAGGGTTGGCCTTAGGACACGGGTCGTAGCAATATTCGTTTTCCATAGCTCCCCACTCATCCTTCACGAAACAGTAGGGGCTTCGGTCATTAGCTACATTGGCGCAGTTGTTGCCTGCAATCCATCCTCGATTTCCTGCAATGTGGATGAGATATTTTTTGGGCAGTAGTGGACAAAAATTCTACGCTCTGAGCAGCGCCAAAATTAGCAATTGCCTCGAGTAAAAAGTCAGGGAAATACAATTTCTACTAGTGGAATCTGCTGCGTCATGTGCATTTTGTTTTTGGGCGCGCATGGAAAGAGACACTGAACTGCGCGCCAAAAACAAAATGCAACTGTCCAAGCAGCAGATTCCACTTGTAGAAATTGTATTTCCTTGACTTTTTACTAGAGGCAATTGCTAATTTTGGAGAAAAGAGACCCACATTTGGCCTGCCGATGGTACCAGATATAAAACAAGCAGAAGAAGATAGAAGAGTCTTGCGGAATAGATGCTCGATCGTGGTTTGTTGGATGAATGCTCTTCTCCAGACCTCATCCTTCAACACCTTCCTCTGCCCATGGACTAGCACAACTTTGCTGCACAACTCTGCCAAGGGCCAACTAAGCACCCATTTCCTCTCCCGAGAGGCTATGCACTTAGCCAGCCCCCCTGCTATTGTCTGGACAAGAAAATAACTTTGATCTTCAGCTACACTGCAGCCTTCCTCTTTTCTCCTCCAACTTGCACACTGAGTTTACAGAAGGAGGCAGATAAAATAGGCCCATGGAGTGGTGGATAGCCTTCCTTTGCTTACCCATGGGGTGCAAAGAAGCAGGGTTCCACAACTCCTTCAGCCCTTTAGAATGCAATCGATGGCATTAGAAGTGCTGAAATGAGTGCGAAGGTGAGCCAAAAGGGCCACCTATGGAGAATGCTTCTGTGTCTACTACAAGGAGCCTCCAACGACTGTCTTTCCTCCCTGCTTTGGGAAGGACCGGCCAGCCTGTAATCCTTTCAGAGCTCTGGGAGCAAAGAAAGAGATTTGACAGATGGGCTGATTCGAGTTTTGACCACAGCCAATGATGGCCTTTGCCAAGCACAGGCCTTCCTTTTTTTTCCCATGCTCTACATGCTGTTTAGCTGCAGTGAGAAATAAGCCCTCTTGGACACGTGAACGGCCTCCTTTATCAACCCTTTGAAACTTACTCAAAACAAAAAAGTTTGCCTTTAATACATAAAAGTGGATGAAATATGTGGTACCATCACCAAGCTTAAATTAATATTTCCAAAAAAATATTTTTAGCAAACTTTTTGTCTTTTATTAAAAGTGGAAGAAATATCTGGCACAATCGGCAAGCCATATGGGGCTCTCTTTTCTCCACAAATTGCAATTGCCCCGAGTAACAAGTCTAAGAAATACACCTACTACTGGAATCTGCTAAGCCACCTGCAATTTGTTTAAGCGCGCATTAAAAAGAGCGACTGAACTGTGCGCTGAAACAAAATGCAGTTGTCTTTGAAGCAGTGATTATCACTTCTTTTTGGGCCTGAAAAAATAAAAATACTGGTTATTTTGAAATCGTGAACTGGTTAAAATAGGTTATCATTAGAAATACCGCCTATTTTATATTTTTATTTTATTTCTTATTTTTTAGTGCAGTTACCGCTTAAAATACGACTGGTTATTTTTCTCCGCTTTTCGACCACTTTGAGCACAGGACAAGTTTGGCTTAGGCTTGGCAATACGTGTAGATGTAATCGTACTGACTTCTTAATTCATCGGGCTGTGATTTTTGGCAGGCATCTTGAATTATGTTTGAATAAATATTGTTGTTTTTTACTTCTTATTTTGACTTCTTTATGTATGTTTAGATACTAGCCATTCTTTGGGATGGGATGGCGGGAAGAATGGCGGGAAGAAGACCAGATGGCGGGAAGAATCAAATCAACCAACTCCCTGGGGTTCCATTTTTGCGCGGCCGAAGGCCGCCTGCCGCGGAGGGCAGGGCAGCCAGAGCTCCGGAGGCCGGAGGGCATGGGTGCGGAGGCCGGAGGAGCTCTGGCGCCCTGCCCGAAGCGGCGGGCGGCCAAGGCCAGCTTAAGCAGTTACCCCATTTTTGCGTCCGTCTGTCCGCATATATATATATATATATATATGTGTGGTTCCGGGGCCGGGCCTCCGCGGTTTTTCAACGAAATTGGCTAATTTTTTGCATGAAGGTCCTTCTGGGTGGTATCTCCAGGCCATTTTTTGGGATGGGCGTAATTTTTCGATTTTCGCCCAAAACTCAATTTTTTGATGTTTCAAAGTACCAAAATTCATAAATAGCTGGTTTTTCAATGAAATTGGCTGAAATTTTGCATGAAGGTCCGCCTGGGTAATATCTCCAGGTCATTTTTGGTGCTTGGCGTAATTTTGCGTTTTTTTCCCAAAACCTAAAATTTTGATGTTTCAAAGTACCAAAATTCATAAATCGCTGGTTTTTCAATGAAATTGGCTGAAATTTTGCATGAAGGTCCGCCTGGTAATATCTCCAGGTCATTTTCGGTGCTTGGGGTAATTTTGCGTTTTTTTCCCAAAACCTAAAATTTTGATGTTTCAAAGTATCAAAATTCATAAATCGCTGGTTTTTCAATGATATTGGCTGAAATTTTGCATGAAAGTCTGTCTAAGTGGTGGTTTAGGACCTTTATTGGGGTTTTGCAAAATTTTAGATTTTTTTCTAAAAAACTTAATATTTTGATGTTTCAAAACTGAAGAACTCATAACTCCCTTGTTTTTAAACAAAATTGGCTGCAATTTTGCATGAAGGCTGGCTGGAGGCTTTGGACCATTATTTGGGCTTTGAGAAATATATGGGGTTTTCCCTAAAACATAAAATTTTGATGTTTCAAAATTGAAAAATTCATTAATCCTTGGTTAATCAACCCAATTGGCTAAAATATGCTCATGTAGCTTCACAATATTGCTTGGAATAGAGGCCGCGCATCTTGGCGACAGCCGAGAATACCTTGTTAGTAAGGACACGTATGGTGCGAAACATGCTAGGCAAAGCATAGGGGCCGTAGCGCTGAAGGCATATTGGGCTGGCGCGAGGGAGCATAGTGACCGTCAGCGCCCAGCCCCTCTTTTCGACCTAGGTGTACGTTTTCGGGGTTATTGCTAGATCTTAAAATTGATAAGGCTCCTGCTCCTCACAGAAGAATCTAATCGTTCTCATTCTTTTTGCATTGGAAAGAGCATCATCGAATTGTCCAAAACTCGCGAAAAATTGCCCAAAACTTGCAGCAATCATTGGGCTGGCGCGAACGGAGCTTTAGCGGAGTGTCAGCGCCCAGCCCCTCTTTTCGACCCAGGTGTATGTTTTGAGGGTTATTGCCAGATCTTGAAACTGATAAGCGTTTTTCTCAACATTGCCTGCACCGATTGATGAGATTTTTGCAGCATTGGAAAGAACAACATCGAATTGTGGGGGGTACTCGCGAAAATTAGCAAAATATGGCTTCCTTTGCTTTGAAAATTTGCAAACAAAAGTGCCGTACGAACTCCTTCCCTTCTTCCCTTCCCTTCTTCGCATCTACTCCATGAACGGGTGTAGGTATTCATTTCATCCCCCAGCCCCTTCCCTCGGGTCTTCAACTGCGCAGATTTGTGCATTAAAAATAGGCTATTTCCCAGCTAAATCGATGCGCCCCTGTGGTGTAGTGGTAAGATGATTAACTTTTCGCTAAATTTTTCATTTTATTAAGAGGCGGTTTGCGAGAGGATTTAGAGGGGGTATTCCACTTCCCGAAAATCGAAGGTTCGAGTTGGGAATCGTGATTAGGCCATGGTTTTGGTCCATTTAGTTGTGATCTCAACCCAACAAACACTGGCCCAAAATATTGCTTAATTGCTGAGAAATGGTCATTTTTCTAACACCTACTTTTTTTGACCTCTGGATGACCTAAAAATCGATTTTTAGCCAATTTCAACCAAGATTTTTTGATCAACCGCAGACTATTATATATCAATCGAACCGCAAAACTGTAACAAATTTCATGGTGTCAATGATTTATTCCACAACAAAAATTCGTTTAATCGATTTTTCAAAAAACCGATTTTCACATTTTTCAATTTTTGTAACAAAAAAACTGATTTCTAAAACTGATCAAAAAATTCAAGGCTAAGACCTAGCCTATCTTTTTATTCACATTCTTGCCGTCATTTTGGTATATATAACTTTGCCAATGGCGTTGTTAGCATGGGAAAATTTTTTGATTCAAAATTCCCAGTCCGATTTTCGTCCTATGTTATAACATAGGCAAAAATTGGCCAAAAAATTTTTGTTCACAAAATTCAAATTTTTCGGCATGAAATGCTCTATTGTGACTCTCTTCATCCCGCTGCATCATTTGTTTCCCCAGAATTAGTCTCAATCTGCTTAAACTGAGATGGCCTTTTTCCTATGCTTTAACATAGGAACATATGCTTCCTATGCTATAACATATGAAACAAGCCATCTCAGTTTAAGCAGATTGAGACTAATTCTGGGGAAACAAATGATACAGCGGGCTGAAGGGGGTCCCACTAGAGCATTTCATGCCAAAAAATTTGAATTTTGCGAACAAAAATTTTTTGGCCAATTTTTGCCTATGTTATAACATAGGACGAAAATCGGACTGGGAATTTTGCATCAAAAAATTTTCCCATGCTAACACCGCCATTGGCAAATTATATATACCAAAATGACGGCAAGAATATGAATAAAAAGATAGGCTAGGTCTTAGCCTTGAATTTTTTGATCAGTTTTAGAAATCAGTTTTTTTGTGACAAAAATTGAAAAATGTGAAAATCGGTTTTTTGAAAAAACGATTAAAAGAATTTTTGTTGTGGAATAAATCATTGACACCATGAAATTTGTTACAGTTTTGCGGTTCGATTGATATATAATAGTCTGGGGTTGATCAAATAATCTTGGTTGAAATTGGCTAAAAATCGATTTTTAGGTCATCCAGAGGTCAAAAAAGTAGGTGTTAGAAAAATGACCATTTCTCAGCAATTAAGCAATATTTTGGGTCAGGGTTTGTTGGGTTGAGATCACAACTAAATGGATCAAAACCATGGCCTAATCACGATTCCCAACTCGAACCTTCGATTTTCGGGAAGTGG
>JASANA010000883.1:0-12150 GCA_030248095.1 Ptycholaimellus sp. GST1_10
AGCCCTTGGAGCAGTGAGGTGGCCAGTTCTGGCGCAGTGCAAGGCGCTGGGGATGCTGGCAGGGAATCGGAGTGGAGCAGTCTATGCGCCGATCTCAACGCCAGTCGCAGCAGCACAAGCTCAGGTTCTTCTATCTGCGGGGAGAGGATTCGAGCCCTTGGGAAAGCAGCCAGGCGGCCAGTTCTGGCGCAGTGCAAGGCGCTGGGGATGCTGGCAGGAAAATTCCGAAGTGGAGCAGTCTATGCGCCGATCTCAACGCCAGTCTACAGCACAAGCTCAGGTTCTTCTATCTGCGGGGAGAGCGATCGGAGCCCTTGGAGCAGTGAGGTGGCCAGTTCTGGCGCAGTGCAAGGCGCTGGGGATGCTGGCAGGGATTGGGAGTGGAGCAGTCTATGCGCCGATCTCAACGCCAGTCTACAGCACAAGCTCAGGTTCTTCTATCTGCGGGGAGAGCGATCGGAGCCCTTGGAGCAGTGAGGTGGCCAGTTCTGGCGCAGTGCAAGGCGCTGGGGGATGCTGGCAGGGAATCGGAGTGGAGCAGTCTATGCGCCGATCTCAACGCCAGTCTACAGCACAAGCTCAGGTTCTTCTATCTGCGGGGGAGAGCGATCGGAGCCCTTGGAGCAGTGAGGTGGCCAGTTCTGGCGCAGTGCAAGGCGCTGGGGATGCTGGCAGGGAATCGGAGTGGAGCAGTCTGATGCGCCGATCTCAACGCCAGTCTACAGCACAAGCTCAGGTTCTTCTATCTGCGGGGAGAGCGATCGGAGCCCTTGGAGCAGTGAGGTGGCCAGTTCTGGCGCAGTGCAAGGCGCTGGGGATGCTGGCAGGGAATCGGAGTGGAGCAGTCTATGCGCCGATCTCAACGCCAGTCTACAGCACAAGCTCAGGTTCTTCTATCTGCGGGGAGAGCGATCGGAGCCCTTGGAGCAGTGAGGTGGCCAGTTCTGGCGCAGTGCAAGGCGCTGGGGATGCTGGCAGGGAATCGGAGTGGAGCAGTCTATGCGCCGATCTCAACGCCAGTCTACAGCACAAGCTCAGGTTCTTCTATCTGCGGGGAGAGCGATCGGAGCCCTTGGAGCAGTGAGGTGGCCAGTTCTGGCGCAGTGCAAGGCGCTGGGGATGCTGGCAGGGAATCGGAGTGGAGCAGTCTATGCGCCGATCTCAACGCCAGTCTACAGCACAAGCTCAGGTTCTTCTTCCGCGCCATCTGCGGGGAGAGCGATCGGAGCCCTTGGAGCAGTGAGGTGGCCAGTTCTGGCGCAGTGCAAGGCGCTGGGGATGCTGGCAGGGAATCGGAGTGGAGCAGTCTATGCGCCGATCTCAACGCCAGTCTACAGCACAAGCTCAGGTTCTTCTATCTGCGGGGAGAGCGATCGGAGCCCTTGGAGCAGTGAGGTGGCCAGTTCTGGCGCAGTGCAAGGCGCTGGGGATGCTGGCAGGGAATCGGAGTGGAGCAGTCTATGCGCCGATCTCAACGCCAGTCTACAGCACAAGCTCAGGTTCTTCTATCTGCGGGGAGAGCGATCGGAGCCCTTGGAGCAAAAAAAAAAAAAAAAAAAAAAAAAAACAGTGAGGTGGCCAGTTCTGGCGCAGTGCAAGGCGCTGGGGATGCTGGCAGGGAATCGGAGTGGAGCAGTCTATGCGCCAAAAAAAAAAGGCACCGCCAACCACCCCAACCGATCTCAACGCCAGTCTACAGCACAAGCTCAGGTTCTTCTATCTGCGGGGAGAGCGATCGGAGCCCTTGGAGCAGTGAGGTGGCCAGTTCTGGCGCAGTGCAAGGCGCTGGGGATGCTGGCAGGGAATCGGAGTGGAGCAGTCTATGCGCCGATCTCAACGCCAGTCTACAGCACAAGCTCAGGTTCTCCTATCAGCCTTTCATTTCATCCTCTTTTGGACTTGTTAAAGCCAATTGCTTCCGCAGTCTCACCAGCCAAAGCAGCAGGTAACTTGTTGCAAGGTGTCGGTTTGCTTGGACCAGCCCCAAGCTTTGGCTGTCTTTGAGAAACCCGCAAACCATCCCAGTCTTGTTTTTTCCTAAAACATTTACGATCATTTCACAATTGACTGGCGATTGTTGGATAATTGTCGGCTTCAGCGCGGCCATCCGCCATCCGTTCCCCAGCTGTGCTGCCAATACGGAGCAGGGAAGCGGGGACAGCGGCCTGAATGAGCACGACGCCTCCACCTCCTGGACTCATTCTACCACACGGTCTCATTTTTGGCTTCATTTTTAATTACTCAATAAATCCTTTTTAAAATCAATCATTTCAATCACAAATTGTTCTGGCCGATTTGAGAGAGGAGCCAGACGGGGAATCAGTAGATTCCAGCTGTCAGCCGGATCCCTCACGCCCGGAGTTGGCATCGCAGTCGCTTGAGGTTTCCTTTTCTCACTGGCTATTTAACTAAGCTTTGAAATTTTGAACAAACCAGTTTTTTCTTGAGCAAAAAGTCTAAAATTGTAATGGCCTCCATTCAATCTTAGAGTTAGCCTACGCGAATAATTTCATACACCACAACCAAATCGCGGAAAAATTTTGCGTTTTGTCGAAAAACGCCTCTAGACAACAGGACATTGATGGCTCTGGTGATTTGAAGATAGTGTTCAAAGCGGACTCTTCTGATGAAGACGCGGAAGCTGAGGGGCCCGCGGAGATGCCTTCGGGGCCAGTCCTTTCGGACCGCCTCTATCTTTTCATCACTATGCAGTTATGCCAGGGTATATCTTTTTCTAATTTTCAGCAAAATATTTATCATGGAACGGATTTAGCAATTTGTGAGATTTTATTCTCTATTTGTTTGTTGTAACTTAGCCGTTTCCAGTTTTCGTGTTTGGTTAGTAACTAGTTTCACAGTATAAAAGTGTAAACGTCGTGCATTTCTTGTCATATTAGACCTTACTTATTACTTTCAGTATCAGGCACTCGTAGCCTCCTTTGAAATCAAAACCTCAACTATGCCAGCAGCACGACAAATCTATAACAAATTGAAATCATCTGATCCCGAAAATGTTCTATCCTATGCCTTGCCAGAATCGACGCTGGGTGCCTGGCTGAGCGAGAACCGAACACCAGCCTCCCGCCTCCCCCACTCCCGCATGCTGGACTGGTTCGCGCAGGTCCTGTCCGCCGTGGAGTACGTCCACGAGGCCGGACTCATACACAGAGACCTCAAGGTGCCCCAACCCCAAAGTTAGCCGACAGAAACTAGAAGGAGAGCTGTTGCAGCCGTCCAACATCTTCTTCGACCACGCGGAGCACCTCAAGGTCGGCGACTTCGGCCTCGCCACCGCCGTCGCCGACGAGGAACAGCTCTGCGCTCCTGGTTGGCCTGGCCTGCCCTTTGGCTACCCGAATAGCAGATGTTTCACCAATCAAAAGCATCCCTCTCCTTCTTTTGGTCTTCGATACATTTCTAGGTGCAGCCTAAAAGATGTTGCATCTATTGTCTTGATTGCAGAAAGCGAGGTAGAGGTAGCAGAAGAAATGGCGATGTCCAACAAGCGGCATACAGCGGACGTTGGGACCCGGCTGTACATGAGCCCTGAGCAGATGGCCGGCCGCTGCTACACCGCCAAAGTGGACGTTTTCAGTCTCGGCCTCATTCTGCTGGAGCTCCTCGTTCGCCTCCTCTCTCTACTTTCTTGATCTCTATTACTGGCCGACTACAAATGCATTGGCAAAAGACTGGTTTGAGGTCCCGTTCGGAACGGAGATGGAGCGAAGAATGGCGCTGAGTGAAGCCAGACGGGGGCAGTTTCCGGCCAGCTTTCAGAGCCAGTATCCGCAAGAGGTTTCTTGCATGTTGCAGCGATTAGAAGGAGAGAAAGGGCGCCAGATTTGTAGAGCAGTTTGGTGGAGCGTCTGCTGTGCCCGTGCCCTGAGAACAGGCCGGACTGCAGAAGTATTCTAGAGGAGCCACTCTTTGCCAGCTTCTTCCAGGACCCTGCCTGGTTCCGCAGCCTCAGTGCGCACAGCGGAGCTGCGCTCAGGTCTCAATCACGCTCTTTTATTGATTCTGAGTCTAAAATACATGTTTTTTTCGATTAGTTGAAGCAAAGATAGAGAAGGATGGAAATGGGCAAAAATTTGCAGAAGAACATCCACGGGACCCGGCGGCTCCAATCGCTCTTCCCTGTCCAAAGATTCAAAGTGACGCCGCAGTGGTGTTTTACGGTTGTGCCAGTGTGCCTTCAGTTGCCTGATTCTGATCCTTGGAGGCTAGTTTGTCTTAAAAATGATTTAGAAGCGGTTGCTCCGAAGAACACGAAATTGCACACGCAACTCAGACGACAGAGTTCCCATGAAGCAGGAATGTTTTTGTATGATTTTAATATTAGTATATTTTTTGGAAGAGCATTGCGTCACTTGCTTGAAACTTGAATAGCATTGACCAAAAGAGGTGAGCTTTAATGGGTGAATGAAAATCGAGGCCGTTTAGCTAGGCCGAACATCGCCTCGCAAATTGGCCGCAATGCCGGAGTTTCCCATCTGCAACAGCGTTCCTTCTTTCATAACTTTTGGCATAAAAGTAGGAGTTTTCTGTTTCAAGGGAAGATAAACCTTCAAAAAGAGTTTGAGAAGCATGAGAGCAGGCTTGGACTGCAGGATGTTCTGTCGAACTCGTGCCATTTCCATCTCCTTCGTGTCGATACCAGCCTATCATTTGCGCATCATGCTCATCTCGAAAAGTTTTTAGCGGATAAAAGTTTGAGTAATTCAATAAAGGAATTTTAGTTTTATTTGGCCAAACGACAAGGTATTCTCGGCTGTCGCCAAGATGCGCGACCTCTGTTCCAAGAAATACATGAGCAAAATATATTATTAGTTGTTGCCGACTTCAGCTTAAAAATACCAGCCAGGCGGACTTTCATGCAAAAAATCAGCCAATTTCGTTGAAAAACCAGTGATTTATGAATTTTCGTACTTTGAAACATCAAAAAATTGAGTTTTGGGCGAAAATCGAAAAATTACGTCAAGCCCAAAAAATAGCCTGGAGATACCACCAAGGCGGACTTTCATGCAAAAAATCAGCCAATTTCGTTGAAAAACCAGTGATTTATGAATTTTCGTACTTTGAAACATCAAAAAATTGAGTTTTGGGCGAAAATCGAAAAATTACGTCAAGCCCAAAAAATAGCCTGGAGATACCACCAAGGCGGACTTTCATGCAAAAAATCAGCCAATTTCGTTGAAAAACCAGTGATTCATGAATTTTCGTACTTTGAAACATCAAAAAATTGAGTTTTGGGCGAAAATCGAAAAATTACGTCAAGCCCAAAAAATGGCCTGGAAATACCACCCAGGCGGACTTTCATGCAAAAAATCAGCCAATTTCGTTGAAAAACCAGTGATTTATGAATTTTCGTGCTTTGAAACATCAAAAAGTTGAGTTTTGGGCGAAAATCGAAAAATTACGTCAAGCCCAAAAAATGGCCTGGAGATACCACCCAGGCGGACTTTCATGCAAAAAATCAGCCAATTTGGTTGAAAAACCGCGGAGGCTGGGCCCCGGAAAGACACATATATATATATGCGGACAGACGGACGCAAAAATGGGGTAACTGGTTAAGCTGGCCTTGGCCGCCCGCCGCTTCGGGCAGGGCGCCAGAGCTCCTCCGGCCTCCGGGCACGGGTGCTACGGCCCCTACGCTTCGCCTAGCATGCTTCGCATGCCAGGCTACGCTCCGGGGCCTCCGCACCCATGCCCTACGGCCTCCGGAGCTCTGACTGCCCTGCCCTTTGCGGCAGGCGGCCTGCGGCCGCGCAAAAACTTTTTGAGCGTCTTTTCGTTCAATTACAGCGATGCAGCTAAATTTAGTTTCTCTCAACCAAAATAGTTTTTGTTTCACGGATGATATCAGACAGATTAGACGATAAGAGGATAATTTTATCCCGAGTCTATTTTAAGCCATACTTGCCATATTTTTGGTGATTAAACTTTTTCTGCTAAGGCTTATAAGAATGAAAAAGCACTAAATCTTTTTGTTTTCTGCTCAGCTCCTCGCTATACTACCGCCATATTTGACATACGATAGCTATATATTTCATACAAATTGTGTTGGATTAGATGCCAAGTGATATTCAGCTCAAATCGCTGTATCATGCGTGAGCTATTGAGCCAAGTAAAAAAGCACAAAAACCAAGCTTTTTTATCCTCACGCACCGTCGCATTCGTTAAAACAGCCATAAAAGCACACACATTCGTTGAAGCTGCAAAATTCAGGAAACAGGAAAGAAAAATGGAATAATCTAGCCTGAGGCCGCGCAGAGAAGAAGATGATTTCCTCCTCTGGGTCCGTCGTCTCGCCAACGCCCGCCATTACCACCAAGCAGAGCAGTAAAAGCAGCATACCTGTCCAGCAAAATCTTCTGCAAGCGATAATTCTTTCCTGCCCAAAAGCACCTCTCAAACAGCATACAAGTCCAAGTTTTCACACGCACCCACTTTCTTTAAGCCTGTCAAGCTCATTAAATGTGAACACCGCCTAATGGTGTGCAGCCAGCACCAATGCCTTTCACCATCCATTTTCGAGCTTCATGAAAAACTCGGTGTTATTTTGCGAAATGAAACGATTCAACTTTTTGAGACATTGCGGGGGAGTAGGAAGGAAGTCTCCTTCCATTTAATGAAAAGAAGACTTCCTTCCTACTCCCCCGCAATGTCTCAAAATGATTGGAAAAAATTGCGAAACTGACGTCCTAACACTGCAATATTGTTTTAAGCTCTGTGACAAAATCTTGATTTATCATTGTAGTTCTGATTTTAGAACTAACTGACAGAGTGCATTAAAAGCATGGGACTAAAATTGGGAACGGAAGCAAATATCAGATGAAAATTATATGCTATGCTAAAACTATCAGATCAGATGAAAATATCTACCAAACTCGTTAAAGAAACGCTGGTGTGCTAACAATGTAAGTCTTCTACATTAATCTTCGGCGCTAAATAAGGCGACACTGCAAAGAACGAAAACCAAGTGAATGCATTTTAAATTTGCTGAAGCCAATGTCGTTTGCACTAGACTTTTGTCCCATTATTAGCTGTTTGCCTTCTTTTCACGGTCATTCGCTAATTTTACAAAAGCATCGGCTTAGCCTAAGCCAGAGCTGAACTTTCAACAATATTTTTAGGTCTTTTCATTATGTCGCTTACACTAGTTGCAATGATTGTCAGAAACTGTGCCCGATTCCATTGCAGTTCATACAGCTGAAGGAAACCAAGTCATCAATTTGAAATAACAGAAAATCACGTTTAGGTTTAACTACCGCTGGTGGGTGGGTTGTGGACAGTTTCCAAGCCATATTACATTATAACATTTATTGGAGGCAGAGGAAAGACACAACTATGGCAGACACAAGTCAGTGCTTCACCTCAAAACTTCAATTTAGCCTAGAGTAAAAATTTTACAGTCGTTGTTTTTATTCATCCACGTCTATGAAGAGTCGGCAATTAGGAGAGCGAAGTCTGATGTTTACTTTCTGCCAAATACGCACAGATTACTTGAAAATATTAAGACGCAGAATCTGATAGACTCGAGATAGTCCCTAAGAGGGGTATTCCAGTTTTGAAAAAAAAATTTTCTCCGATTTGTGCCACAATCCAAGGCAATTTAGTTCTCATCTCTGTGCCACCAGTCGTTTCCCAAAAAACGAATTGGTTGACCTGATATGGTCACTTTTGTAAAATGCACTTTTTTGGGCCTTTGAAACTTGCAATTTCAGTTTTTTGAAAAATTTGTTTAAGAAATTTCAGATACTTGTGGATCATTATATATCAATCGAAAGGTAATTAGGTGACAAAAAGGTGGTGTACTCCATTTTTTGGCATAAATTATTCTGAAAAGCGTAATTTTGAAAAATCGAAAAAAATTTCGAAATTTCAATTTTGGCACATAAAAACTGATAGCTCAAATTTGAGTGGTTTTGCCAAGGGGTGGACCATAACCACGTTAAAATTCAGGTTCTTGTGGTCATTTTGATATATAACACGCCTGGTTTTGGTTTGTTAGAATCAGGAATTTTTTCGATTAAAAATTTGCACTCAACATTTGGCCCTATGTTAAAGCATAGGCAAAATTTTCGGAAAAAAATTTTTGTCTCAGATTTCTATTTTTACTGCCTATATATCTTCTTTAGGCTCCAATACACCCTACTGTATCATTGGTTTCTTTTGTTTTAGTTCAAAATATGTCAATCCTGAATCAACTATTTCCTATGCTTAAGCATAGGCTATATTATGCTTCTCTCCCATTTTAGAAGTTTTTGGGTCATAACTCAACTAAATCTCCAAGAATTTCAGCAAAATTTTTTTCACCGAAACTTTAGGACCTTTTGCTTTAATTGAGACTAGCTACAGCTATTAATAATGAACAGAGGTTTCATGGCACTGAATTATGTTACCAAAAGCTGTTTATAGGCTAATAAGGGGGTGTGTTAAGATAATTAGGTGCCGTGCAACCTGTGTACAGTCTACACACTTATTTTGGGAACCAAGCTTTTGGTCCTTCTGTGAAAAAAAATTTTGCTGAAATTCTTGGAGATTTAGTTGAGTTATGACCCAAAAACTTCTAAAATGGGAGAGAAGCATTATATAGCCTGATGCTTAAGCATAGGAAAATAGTTGATTCAGGATTGACATATTTTGAACTAAAACAAAAGAAACCAATGATACAGTAGGGTGCTATTGGAGCCTAAAGAAGATATATAGGCAGTAAAAATAGAAATCTGAGACAAAAATTTTTTTCCGAAAATTTTGCCTATGCTTTAACATAGGGCCAAATGTTGAGTGCAAATTTTTAATCGAAAAAATTCCTGATTCTAACAAACCGAAACCAGGCGTGTAATATATCAAAATGACCACAAGAACCTGAATTTTAACGTGGTTATGGTAAAACCACTCAAATTTGAGCTATCAGTTTTTATGTGCCAAAATTGAAATTCCGAAATTTTCGATTTTTCAAAAATTACGCTTTTCAGAATAACTAATGCCAAAAATGGAGTACACCACCTTTTTTGTCACCTAATTACCTTCCGATTGATATATAATGATCCACAAGTATCTGAAATTTTTTAAACAAATTTTTCAAAAAAACTGAAATTGCAAGTTTCAAAGGCCGAAAAAAGTGCATTTTATAAAAGTGACCATATCAGGTCAACCATTTTGTCTTTTTGGGAAAGGACTGGTGGCACAGAGATGAGAACTAAATTGCCTTAGATTGCTGGGCATAAATTCTATTTGAAATCTGAGAAACTTCATTTTTGAAATCTGGAATCTCACATTTTGAGCCTATCGAATTCCGCCTCTTAATAAACAGATTACTTGAAAACATTTAGTTTGGTGAGCATAGTTTAGTTACTGAATGGGCTTTCTTTGCCCTGTACGCTGCATTTGAGGCGAAAACCATTTTCCAGCCGCCGCTCAAAACCGGATTATATTCCTATTTATTGCTCCTCAATTCTAATGCTTCACAATTGCGTCGTTATTACAATCGCCTAGAAATTATTTTTGAAAACATAACAAATTTTTGGCTCCTATTTCTTTTTGGGAAATACTTATGATAATGTAGAAAAACAATAGTGCATAAAAAAAATCACCTGCTTCAGGCTAAGCCAGATTTTGTCCAGTCATTTAAGCTCGAAATATTCTTATTGCTGGACATGCGAGCATTGGTAGACAGGTAATACATCCTCTTTCAGCCGCAATTTCTCGAAATATCACTGCTTTTTATTAGCTTTCACAACTTCTGCTTGAAGCAGTAGCCTCTGCAAAATCCAGGACTTTGCTCCGGTCAGTCTGCGGCAGACTTTGCTTCTTACGTCGCATCAAATTGCAGACTATGATTTTTATAAAAATTAACGCCTTTGCGAGAAAATATCCTCCTAATTAGCGCTGGTGGCGTTTCTTGCTTTTCTCCTATTCCTCTCACGCTGACTCTACTTGACTTTAGCTTGATCAATTATTTGTCACTGGGTGTCATTGCTGGCTTTTAATCTGACTTTTTTTCTAAGAAAACCCTTATTCAGCATTTTCTATATAAAACGTACGTTGCCCCACCTACAAATGCAAAGTAGTACAGACTAAGGTGGTCATTATGCCCTGTGACTTGTGGAGGTTGGCAATTCATGATAGCGTCAAGATGATTCTAACTAATTATTACTGAAATTGTGAATCTCTGCTTCAATGTTTTTTCTCTCTTAGCTGGTCTCTTAAAAATAGCTTGGGCATAAAGGTGATTAAATTTATTTGATTCATCTTATCATGAAACTAGCTTGGGCCATAAGGTGATGAAATTAAATCTGACACTCTTATCATGAAAATATGCTTACTTAATTTAGAACTTTACTCAAAGAGCTAAGAGAGCCCAGAAAATTTTGGCCTCCCTAGGATTATTCTTTGGGTAGAGCTATAAATAAAACTGAACATGAGTTAACATTTAGCAAAAAAAATGCATTATAATGAAAAAATATCATTTTGAATAATTTATTAATATTTTCCCAGTTTTTCATTTTTTGCTTCCAACATTAATATCATATGATGGAAATTTTAACGCAAAGGTTTTGTGCAAATCAATTAGAATATTTCTGATTTACTCTAACCTGTCATAAATTAAAAAACATTGGTGAACATTTTTTGGGCTCTCTTAGCTCTTTAGTAAAGTTCTAAATTAAGTAAGCATATTTTCATGATAAGAGTCTCAGATTTAATTTCATCACCTTATGGCCCAACCTAGTTTCAATATAAGATGATTCAAACAAATTTAATCACCTTAATGCCCAAGCTATATCTAAGAGACCCGCTCAGAGAGAAAAAACATTGAAGTGGAGATTCACAATTTCAGTAATTTCATCCACTTTGAACAGCCAAAGGCCAAAAATCCACCAGAAGCCCAATATGTACAATGCTTTAAGACGAAGTTTATGATGAGCTGCTTGCTGACCATGGCCTGGTAGAAGCCCATGAAGACAATGTGTAAGCAAATGGACACAAGATTTGTAATCTACACCCGAATTTACCTGCATGATGTGGTTAATGAGGCCAAAAACCCTTTAAAATGCCCCAAGACGAAGTTGATGATGAGCTGCTTGTTCACCATGGCCTGGTAGAAGCCCATGAAGACAATGTGTAAGCAAATGGACACAAGATTTGTAATCTACGCCCCAATTTACCTATATGATGCAGTTATTGAGGCCAAAAACCCTTTAAAATGCCCCAAGACGAAGTTGATGATGAGCTGCTTGTTCACCATGGCCTGGTAGAAGCCCATGAAGACAATGTGTAAGCAAATGGACACAAGATTTGATTTGTAATATACGCCCCAATTTACCTATATGATGCGGTTATTGAGGCCAAAAACCCTTTAAAATGCCCCAAGATGAAGTTTATGATGAGCTGCTTGTACACCACGGCCTGGTAGAAGCCTGTGAAGACCAGATTTGCACATATGGTTGTTTGGTATCAAATCGTATCTATTTTTTGAGCCTGTTCCATATCTAGGCTCTAAATTAACTTAAAACATCGCCACTGGGCAGCATTACCTTTTTTAGGTTTCTTACAAAGCACCCTAGGGCTCAGAAATGGTCAAAATTTTTTTTTTTTGAAAATTCAATGTTTTTTGGTCTAGTTTGGTGTAGTTTTTGACGAGGTTTCCGAATCTGTCTTTATTTTTGCCCAAAATGGCTTCAAACCAAATTTTATTCAAGTTTTTCGATTTTTTTTATAAGGGTCCCCCCCTTACGTTCAATCAACTTTCCAACCTCAATTTTGGCATAAGGAGGCCGAAAGATCAAAATTCTGAGGGCCTAATGTTACCCTCCAGGGTCGATATACTATAGTGACGTTGAGACTTGGAGCCCAGATATTGCCAGTATGCCTCCCGAACAGAACGTACGGCGGACGGGGACCAATAACGGACGGACACTTTTTAAAAAGTTTTTTGGCCATAACTTGCCCAATTCTCAACCAAATTTGGCAAAAATTTTTTTTTAATTAAAAAAGCTCTGTGTCGCTGGCGTCCATAGAGCCTACTCATAGCTCTGTAACTTGCCCATAGAATATTTGGCAGCCAGTCATATTTTCAAAAGCCGTAATAGGGTTTGTCCTTGGCTAAGAGGGGACCGTGCTTCCGCTTCGCTCGCACGGCCCCAA
>JASANA010000885.1:0-25525 GCA_030248095.1 Ptycholaimellus sp. GST1_10
GCGGATGCTGGGGGAGATGCAGAAGCAGATCCAGGCCCTCGCCGCCGCCCAGTACAAGACCGACAACGCCGCCGGCACCTCCATCGCACCCACACCCCCTACACCAGCACAGCCAGAGGTGGCCACCAACTCCAACACCTCTCAGAACGGCCGCCGGGCAAAAAACCCACCTCTCAGGGGAAAAGAGCAAAACGGCCGGGCAAAAGACCCACCCCCAAGAGGAAAAGAGCAGAGAATCCGCCAGGCAAAAAGCCTCCCTCAGCGAGCAAGAGGAAAAGAGCGAAAAATTCGCCAGGCCTCCTCAGGCCCACCTCAATTTGCAGGCAGGGAAGGAGGAGGAGACAGAGGCGGGGATGAGCAGACGAGCGCACGAGTTCCTGCTGGGCTTCGGCAAAGAGCACCTGGACCTCGCCCTGCGCGCCTTCGCACGCCTCAAGTTCCTACCCTGCACCACCTTCACCTCGGATGAACTCCATGCCACACTCCTCACCCTCATCAACTATGAGCAGCGCTACTACTTCGCCGGGGCAAGGCAGCGACTGGAATCGCCGGGAAAACGCCTACGCGGGGACAAGGACGCCAAGTTCATCGCCAGCCTGGACCTCAGCCTCGACAGCAATGCCTGCATCGTCGTCGGCGGCAGAGTCTCCGGCACCGCCCCTCTACTCCTACCCAAGGCCTCACCGCTCACCGCCATGCTCATCCACGACGTCCACCTACACGGCATCCACTCCTCCATCACCACCACCCTCACCAACCTACGCACTCGCTTCTGGATCCCCAAGGGGAGGCAAGCAGTACGGGCAGTGCTCAACAAGTGCTACGAGTGCCAGCGCACCAATCGACGCCCCTGCACCCGCCCAGAACCGCCGCCACTGCCCAGCTCTAGGACCACGCCAGACCAGCCGCCCTTCACCAACGCCTTCATGGACCAAGCCGGACCCTTCCACCTCACCACCTCCACTCACCAAATCGTCAAGCGATGGATCCTGGTGATGCTCTGTGCAGCGACGAGAGCGGCCTGCTTCGAGATCCTGTACGACTACAGCGCCAACTCCGTCTACTCCGCCCTGGAGCGCGTCTGGGCCAAGCACGGGGTCTCCAGCGGCACCATCTACTGCGACCTCGCCAAGGCCTTCGTTGCCCTACCCAATCTCACCCTACTCCTCCAAGCACGCGGACCCCAGTTCCACTTCTCACCTCCCCGTTCACCTACCTTTCAAGGCTCAGCGGAGGCAATGGTGGGGACGCTGAAACGGAGCCTCCGACCGGCGCTCTGCGGAGTGCAGCCGGGGGAGGAGGAGTTCCTGACGCTGCTCAGCCGCCTGGAGTCCGTCGTCAACAGCCGCCCACTCGTCCCTCTCACCGACGACAGCAAGGACATCACAGCCCTCACCCCAAACCTCCTCCTACGCACCGGCACCGGCCAGCCCTTCCACCACTACGCCCCCAAGCACAGTCCGCCCATCGCACCGTCTGCTCAAGTTCTTCGTCAACAAGTGCTCCGGCGACAGGAGCGAGTGGACGAGTTCTGGAGGCGCTGGGAGCGGGAGTATCTACAGCACCTACGCCAGCTCTCCTTCCTCCGCAAGCCCAAGTCCGCCTACACTCCGCCCATCAACTCTCTCGTCCTCATCTACAACGAAAAGAAGGATCGGCTCACCTGGCCACTGGGCCGGGTGATCAAGCACTACGCGGGCGGGGACGGAGCGGTGCGGGTCGTGCTGGTGAAGACGGAGGCTGGGGAGGTGCGGCAGGCAGTCGGCAACCTCGTCCTGCTCGAGCTCTGCAACGGCTGCGACAAGTCCACCGACGACTCTGAATCCGACACTGACTAACTGGGCAGGGGCATTCTCTTCTACTTCTCTCACTCACTTTATCTCCCTCTCCCATCCTTGGCCCATGAGCTTGCCTTTGTTGTCTAGCATCCCAAACTTGAGCTAAGGTTGCATTCGCCTCTTACTCCGCTTCCCCCTTTCTCTCACTCACCTACTCCTGCTCACCTATCCCACTCACTCCTCAACAGCCTTGGTGGATGTTGTGCGGGTGCACGCGGAGAGCGTGCCTCTTGCCGCCTCCATGAGCAGTGCCTCTTGCCGCTCTACCCGCTACATGAAGCCAAGACTGTGGAGGACAGAGTGGGAGTGGTGGAGGAAGGGTTGGAGGAGAACATGGGATGGGAGGAGGAGGAGTGGAGTGGCTGGTGTACTAGAGTAGCGGTATAGGGTCCAACTGTTCACCACCCACTTTAGCACCACCTATGCCTTTCCGTCTACCCAGCATATTCTCTCTTTTTTGCATACGCCAATTGTGATAGAACTTTTGCTCAAAACTTCTTCCGCTCATTCTCAAAATGCTCATTCGCATAATAACCATTGTATTATTGCTGGTTTCTTTTTCTGCTAGCATTTGAGGATTGTTCAGCTCTATTTTTCCTTAGGACATAGTTCCAGGATTTAGATTGCTTTTCTATTACTTCCTAGGATTCAGTCCAGGATTTACATCATGATGAGTCATGATTAGCTTAGGCATCAGAGCCACAGGGCTTCTTCCGCTTCAGTTCCTCTGGGCAGTCTCTGCTGCGCGATGTTTCCATTGGCACGCAATTTACAGACCTCCTGCCTTGGACTCGCTTTTCAGCAGATGAGAAAAATACTTGCCACGGAGAGGAGGTACCATTACACGGCAAGTAGAATCAAAATACAAAAAATTAAAATAAAATCAAAATCGGCCAATTTTACAGAATCAAATTACTCTGTATGTTGGTTTCGTCTATTTTGCGAAAATACAATCATAATAGCAAATAATAGTATGAAAGCAGAATCAGCAATCAAAATTAGTTTAGGCTGAAGAAAATATGCCTACTCAAGCCTACATGTTGAAGATTTTAGGTTAAAAGCGGCCAAAATGCTGTGAAAAGGTCAGGTCGGGTGCTAGGCGACTAGGGGTAGGTAGGGTCGCCTAAATTGACAGGACCCTACCCTGAACTTAGGTCGGGTCGGCTGAAAATGAACAGCTTCCAAGTTGCAGTCGGGTCGCCGACTGGACCATATCTCAAATCTAGTGTTAAATTGCCATCCGACCCGACCAAAACTTTTGAAAATGAAATAGGCCCAGGTGAACCATGTGACGCCGCAGTTTTGGGACGCCCTACCGCCCTCCCTCTCCACCATCGACGCTCGCCAACGCAGCCAGCTAGGCAGCCTCCCGCAGCCCTCCATCCGCCTGGCCTGCCTGGAGTCCCTGAACGACCTGGACGCCCTCATGCCCAACCTGGAGCGTCTTCGTCTCCACCTCATCCCCGGCACAGCGGCCTGGAACCGGCTGGCCGACCTGTCGCGCCTTCGCAGCATCGCCGTGGACTGGCTGGGCCAATGGTCGCCCTTCCCCGCCTGGCAGCGCCCCTTCACCGCCCTCCGTCGCCTCTACGGCAAAGAAGGCTTTCACTTCGCTTTCTCCCCGCCCAACTTCTCCCGTCGCGCTCCCAGCCTCACGCACCTCCACCTCCACTCCTTCTACCCCTGGCTGGCCTGGGACTGCCTCCTGAGAGCCTGCAGCATCTCCGACTCCACCTCCAGCACTCCATCCAACCGGCCGAGCTCATCGCCTGCCCCGCCTACGCAGTCTCCACGTCTACGCCCGACCCATGCGCCTGCCTCGGCTGCATGAGCTGGCGCCGGGCCTGGAGACACTCATCCTACATGCTCTCCACGACCTACACCTGCCCGCCTCCCTCCGCAGCCTCACCGTCCGCCTCAACCAGTGGAACTGGAGCCGCTGCTACCCCCGCAACGACACCGAGCTCCTTGGCCAGGTCCTCGCCGCCGCACCCCAGCTCCGCCATCTCAGCCTGGACCAGCTGACCTGCGATGCTCTGGAGGACCTGCCTTGCCGCCTGCCCTCCAGCAGTTGGCCTTCGCCCCGTACCAGTGCGATGGCTTCTGGCGCTTCCTGCCCCGCCTCCTGGCTGCCACTCACCAGCGCCCCCTCACTCTCCACTACTTCCTCAACTCAGGGCCCGAGCTCCCTTGGCACCGCGCCCCTCGTGTCCCAGACCCCTCCGCACCAGTACACTCCTTTCTTTCACATTCCCAAACTCTTCAATCTCACCTTTCCGCATTTCAGGCTGGCTGGAACAACGGCCTTGATCGGGACATCATCTACTAAGCCCTTGAGAAATAACTGCTTTGATCAGTGTTTGTTTTGCCTCTTTTTTGTCATCAGCTTTCTTTTCTTACAAATTGAATTTGCCGCGAGAGTTCTGAATAGGTCGTTTGACTGTCCCATAGATTCTCTTTTTATTTGAATGGCCTATGGAAGTGTGAGAATGCCTCATATCGTCGCCAATGACTCGGCATTGCGGAATATAAATTAAGCTTTAATGTCTACGGTTTAGGTTGATCTGCTTCACACCACAGTCCAAACTGAGATGCACATGGGCTTCCTACATATAGGCGGTCAATTGTTGTCACCTCCCATGCGTTGGCAGCCTAACAAAGGGCATGAATACTCGAGTTTAAATTGTTTCTTTGGCACGCACTGCCTAGACCATTCTAGCATGGGACATGGGGGTAATGCTGAATAATACGTAAATGTACAAAAACATACAATAATCTTTAAAAGTTTTTATGGCCAAAGGCCGCCTGCCGCGAAGGGCAGGGCAGTCAGAGCTTCGGTATTCAATCATGCTCTAGTGGAGAATTTGAATTTTTTGTTTTAGCCTCGCAACTATTTGCGCAAGCCGACTTTTCTTGTATTAAAGGTAGTTGACGGTTCCAAATTGCTTTTATCAGCCTGCTAAAACACTATGTGTTAGCTGTCTGCAGTGTATCCTTTTTAGCTTATCTTTCAAAATTTTTAATTTATAACGCTTAGTGCATGAATTTCCTAAACCATACATAATTGAGTTAGTTTACCGTCTATATCAATGAGTGTTTTTGGTTCACTCCTTCGACTGCTGGTATCCCTTTTCTTGCGCGTCAAATAGTACTGGCCCAATTGGTGTCTTTGCGCAGTTGGCGTCCATTGCATGTGCCTCTGGTGTTGGGCGGGGCCTTGTTTGAACTCTAGAGGAAATAGGCGGCAAAGGCATGAGCCACCGCAGTCCAGAAGCTTTGCAGGCCATTCGCCGTATCGCATTCGAATGGCGCAAAGCTGCTGGCAAGGTTCTCTGCTTCTATCTAATTTCCTTTTCTCCCCAGAATTTGATCTCATAAAAAGTCACATGTTTGGGCTATTGAGCGCTGGGCAAATGCAGGGCAGCCTGAGACAGCAACCGGCCAGTCGATACCTGCTCGATACTGCCCGCCAGTTCGAGGCCACAGCCCGTCTGCTCTGCAAGAGCCCGCAGGAGATGACCAGCCTGGCTCAGACCTACGCCACCTATCTTCAAAGCACCAGACTTCTACAGGTTCCGCTCCTTTTCAGGGCAGCCTGAGACAGCAACCGGCCAGTCGATACCTGCTCGATACTGCCCGCCAGTTCGAGGCCACAGCCCGTCTGCTCTGCAAGAGCCCGCAGGAGATGACCAGCCTGGCTCAGACCTACGCCACCTATCTTCAGAGCACCAGACTTCTACAGGTTCCGCTCCTTTTCAGGGCAGCCTGAGACAGCAACCGGCCAGTCGATACCTGCTCGATACTGCCCGCCAGTTCGAGGCCACAGCCCGTCTGCTCTGCAAGAGCCCGCAGGAGATGACCAGCCTGGCTCAGACCTACGCCACCTATCTTCAGAGCACCAGACTTCTACAGGTTCCGCTCCTTTTCAGGGCAGCCTGAGACAGCAACCGGCCAGTCGATACCTGCTCGATACTGCCCGCCAGTTCGAGGCCACAGCCCGTCTGCTCTGCAAGAGCCCGCAGGAGATGACCAGCCTGGCTCAGACCTACGCCACCTATCTTCAGAGCACCAGACTTCTACAGGTTCCGCTCCTTTTCAGGGCAGCCTGAGACAGCAACCGGCCAGTCGATACCTGCTCGATACTGCCCGCCAGTTCGAGGCCACAGCCCGTCTGCTCTGCAAGAGCCCGCAGGAGATGACCAGCCTGGCTCAGACCTACACCACCTATCTTCAGAGCACCAGACTTCTACAGGTTCCGCTCCTTTTCAGGGCAGCCTGAGACAGCAACCGGCCAGTCGATACCTGCTCGATACTGCCCGCCAGTTCGAGGCCACAGCCCGTCTGCTCTGCAAGAGCCCGCAGGCGATGACCAGCCTGGCTCAGACCTACGCCACCTATCTTCAGAGCACCAGACTTCTACAGGTTCCGCTCCTTTTCAGGGCAGCCTGAGACAGCAACCGGCCAGTCGATACCTGCTCGATACTGCCCGCCAGTTCGAGGCCACAGCCCGTCTGCTCTGCAAGAGCCCGCAGGAGATGACCAGCCTGGCTCAGACCTACGCCACCTATCTTCAGAGCACCAGACTTCTACAGGTTCCGCTCCTTTTCAGGGCAGCCTGAGACAGCAACCGGCCAGTCGATACCTGCTCGATACTGCCCGCCAGTTCGAGGCCACAGCCCGTCTGCTCTGCAAGAGCCCGCAGGAGATGACCAGCCTGGCTCAGACCTACGCCACCTATCTTCAGAGCACCAGACTTCTACAGGTTCCGCTCCTTTTCAGGGCAGCCTGAGACAGCAACCGGCCAGTCGATACCTGCTCGATACTGCCCGCCAGTTCGAGGCCACAGCCCGTCTGCTCTGCAAGAGCCCGCAGGAGATGACCAGCCTGGCTCAGACCTACGCCACCTATCTTCAGAGCACCAGACTTCTACAGGTTCCGCTCCTTTTCAGGGCAGCCTGAGACAGCAACCGGCCAGTCGATACCTGCTCGATACTGCCCGCCAGTTCGAGGCCAGATTCCCTGACCTATCACATCGAATTTTAGGCGATGTGATGCGTCCAAATCAGGTTTAGGACGAATCATCAACAAATGGCCTGCACGATGTGATAAGTCCGAATCAGGTTTTTAAAAATTGATGTGACAAATCAGATCTATCACATCGAATTCGATGTGATAGATCCATTTTCGATGTGAGAGGTCCAATTCGTACTTGGGATGGCAGGCGGACAAGGGCAAGCAGGGCAAGCACCCGGGCAAGCAGGCCGACAAGGATTTGATAGATCCTCAGCTGGGGGACCTATCACATCGATCTTGTTGCTGTTATTTTCTGATCTTGTTTATGGACTTATCACATCGATTATTGATGCTGGCACAGTTGGGAATGGTGGTTCTAAAGTGGACCTATCACATCGCGATGTAGACACGGCCATAAGAGGAGATTTTAAAGTGGACATATCGCATCGGTTCAAATGGGCGCCTTGCTTCAGGGTGAGAGGTGAGCACACAGAGGGTGTGTGAGCAGTCAGATAGAAGCGTTTGATTTCATAAGAGGTGTGAGGGCTTAGAAGGATATGGGAGAGGCTGAAGTGGTGGGAGGAGGAGGAGTGATGGAGGAGCTGGAGCAGAATCGGCTCTACCGCATCGACCCCACCTACCCAGAGACGGAAGGGAAGCGGTGCAGTCGTCCGCGCTACTTCTACAACAACCACATCTATGGCTACTTGCTCACCACCAAAGGCGGCCTGGACAAGTACCGATGCTCCAAATGCTGTAGTTTCTTTCTTTCAGGATCTATCACATCGAAAGGAAAGGGTGGTTGTTGCAGCCCAGAATGGCTGCACTGTGCCCATGCATGTCAACTCGGGGCAAGATCTTCTGGTGGCGGCGCCAAAACGCGACCACCTCGCCACCTCACCACCAATGCAATGACAATATTTTTTTTGGGACCTATCACATCGGCACTTGCGCGCGCTGCAGAAGAGGAGGATGGTGATGATGATGATGATGAGGATGATAATGAATATCATATCTCCTGCAACCAATCGATGTGATAAATCCCCAATCAGGTCTGTAAGGGATTTATCACATCGCCACTTGCTTTTTTCGAAGATTTTGTACTTTAAAAAATATTCCAGAAACTTTAATTTTGACCTGAATAGGGCAAAATTCGTGGCGATGTGATAGATCCCAAAATTAATCATGCTTCATAAAGTACTCAGCATCGAATCGATGTGATAGATCCACTAATTAACCTTGTTTGATGATGACTGGAGTATCGATGTAGATGCAGAGCAGAGAAGGGCACCACTTGTAGTGTCAGTTGCAGGGACAGTGACAACAAGTGACAAGGCTGGGGCAGGGAGGGCTGAACCCAAGGTTGCATCCCGCTGTCAAATGGCCATCTTCATTTGCATTCCCCTTCACACACAAAAAGGCATGTCTTCCCAGGGCAGAAGGCCCTAGGCCCAAAACCAGCCCTCCCTCCTCCTCTATCCCTTAACGGCCGATGTGATAGATCCCAGTCTGGCAAACTTATCACATCAGCATCCCTCCTCCTCTATCCCTGACAGGCCGATGTGATAGGATCAGGCTACATGGACCCATCACATCGATGTGATAAATCCACTCCTAAAACTTTTCACATCGACCCCACTGCCATCACCCACATCCTCGTCACCAGCGTCGTCGTCACCGACGGCGTCGGTGGCGTCTACCACGGTGATGACGACCAGGCCCCCAACTGCCGCCAATGTGATAGGTCCCCAATGTTATGAGTCCCCCTGCAGTTGGATCTATCACATCGCGCCACTTGCACGATGTGATAGACCCAATTTGTGTTTGGGATGGTTTTCAGAATTTAATTTTTCGCGATGTGATAGGTCCGATTTCCCGATGTGATAGGACAGGGAGCCTCGAGGCCACAGCCCGTCTGCTCTGCAAGAGCCCGCAGGAGATGACCAGCCTGGCTCAGACCTACGCCACCTATCTTCAGAGCACCAGACTTCTACAGGTTCCGCTCCTTTTCAGGGCAGCCTGAGACAGCAACCGGCCAGTCGATACCTGCTCGATACTGCCCGCCAGTTCGAGGCCACAGCCCGTCTGCTCTGCAAGAGCCCGCAGGAGATGACCAGCCTGGCTCAGACCTACGCCACCTATCTTCAGAGCACCAGACTTCTACAGGTTCCGCTCCTTTTCAGGGCAGCCTGAGACAGCAACCGGCCAGTCGATACCTGCTCGATACTGCCCGCCAGTTCGAGGCCACAGCCCGTCTGCTCTGCAAGAGCCCGCAGGAGATGACCAGCCTGGCTCAGACCTACGCCACCTATCTTCAGAGCACCAGACTTCTACAGGTTCCGCTCCTTTTCAGGGCAGCCTGAGACAGCAACCGGCCAGTCGATACCTGCTCGATACTGCCCGCCAGTTCGAGGCCACAGCCCGTCTGCTCTGCAAGAGCCCGCAGGAGATGACCAGCCTGGCTCAGACCTACGCCACCTATCTTCAGAGCACCAGACTTCTACAGGTTCCGCTCCTTTTCAGGGCAGCCTGAGACAGCAACCGGCCAGTCGATACCTGCTCGATACTGCCTGCCAGTTCGAGGCCACAGCCCGTCTGCTCTGCAAGAGCCCGCAGGAGATGACCAGCCTGGCTCAGACCTACGCCACCTATCTTCAGAGCACCAGACTTCTACAGGTTCCGCTCCTTTTCAGGGCAGCCTGAGACAGCAACCGGCCAGTCGATACCTGCTCGATACTGCCCGCCAGTTCGAGGCCACAGCCCGTCTGCTCTGCAAGAGCCCGCAGGAGATGACCAGCCTGGCTCAGACCTACGCCACCTATCTTCAGAGCACCAGACTTCTACAGGTTCCGCTCCTTTTCAGGGCAGCCTGAGACAGCAACCGGCCAGTCGATACCTGCTCGATACTGCCCGCCAGTTCGAGGCCACAGCCCGTCTGCTCTGCAAGAGCCCGCAGGAGATGACCAGCCTGGCTCAGACCTACGCCACCTATCTTCAGAGCACCAGACTTCTACAGGTTCCGCTCCTTTTCAGGGCAGCCTGAGACAGCAACCGGCCAGTCGATACCTGCTCGATACTGCCCGCCAGTTCGAGGCCACAGCCCGTCTGCTCTGCAAGAGCCCGCAGGAGATGACCAGCCTGGCTCAGACCTACGCCACCTATCTTCAGAGCACCAGACTTCTACAGGTTCCGCTCCTTTTCAGGGCAGCCTGAGACAGCAACCGGCCAGTCGATACCTGCTCGATACTGCCCGCCAGTTCGAGGCCACAGCCCGTCTGCTCTGCAAGAGCCCGCAGGAGATGACCAGCCTGGCTCAGACCTACGCCACCTATCTTCAGAGCACCAGACTTCTACAGGTTCCGCTCCTTTTCAGGGCAGCCTGAGACAGCAACCGGCCAGTCGATACCTGCTCGATACTGCCCGCCAGTTCGAGGCCACAGCCCGTCTGCTCTGCAAGAGCCCGCAGGAGATGACCAGCCTGGCTCAGACCTACGCCACCTATCTTCAGAGCACCAGACTTCTACAGGTTCCGCTCCTTTTCAGGGCAGCCTGAGACAGCAACCGGCCAGTCGATACCTGCTCGATACTGCCCGCCAGTTCGAGGCCACAGCCCGTCTGCTCTGCAAGAGCCCGCAGGAGATGACCAGCCTGGCTCAGACCTACGCCACCTATCTTCAGAGCACCAGACTTCTACAGGTTCCGCTCCTTTTCAGGGCAGCCTGAGACAGCAACCGGCCAGTCGATACCTGCTCGATACTGCCCGCCAGTTCGAGGCCACAGCCCGTCTGCTCTGCAAGAGCCCGCAGGAGATGACCAGCCTGGCTCAGACCTACGCCACCTATCTTCAGAGCACCAGACTTCTACAGGTTCCGCTCCTTTTCAGGGCAGCCTGAGACAGCAACCGGCCAGTCGATACCTGTTCGATACTGCCCGCCAGTTCGAGGCCACAGCCAGTCTGCTCTGCAAGAGCCCGCAGGAGATGACCAGCCTGGCTCAGACCTACGCCACCTATCTTCAGAGCACCAGACTTCTACAGGTTCCGCTCCTTTTCAGGGCAGCCTGAGACAGCAACCGGCCAGTCGATACCTGCTCGATACTGCCCGCCAGTTCGAGGCCACAGCCCGTCTGCTCTGCAAGATCCCGCAGGAGATGACCAGCCTGGCTCAGACCTACGCCACCTATCTTCAGAGCACCAGACTTCTACAGGTTCCGCTCCTTTTCAGGGCAGCCTGAGACAGCAACCGGCCAGTCGATACCTGCTCGATACTGCCCGCCTGTTCGAGGCCACAGCCCGTCTGCTCTGCAAGAGCCCGCAGGAGATGACCAGCCTGGCTCAGACCTAGACCACCTATCTTCAGAGCACCAGACTTCTACAGGTTCCGCTCCTTTTCAGGGCAGCCTGAGACAGCAACCGGCCAGTCGATACCTGCTCGATACTGCCCGCCAGTTCGAGGCCACAGCCCGTCTGCTCTGCAAGAGCCCGCAGGAGATGACCAGCCTGGCTCAGACCTAGACCACCTATCTTCAGAGCACCAGACTTCTACAGGTTCCGCTCCTTTTCAGGGCAGCCTGAGACAGCAACCGGCCAGTCGATACCTGCTCGATACTGCCCGTCAGTTCGAGGCCACAGCCCGTCTGCTCTGCAAGAGCCCGCAGGAGATGACCAGCCTGGCTCAGACCTACGCCACCTATCTTCAGAGCACCAGACTTCTACAGGTTCCCCTCGTTTTCTACAGCTGGAGCAAAAATGATGCAAATACTTCTCGAACCTGAAATTTTTGGTGTCTGAATGTGAATTTTGATCCAACCACTAATTGCTGGCAAACATTTGGACAGGAACTGGAGGCGAAGTATCAGAAGGGTGAGGTGAGCACTGAAGAGGCCGCACGAAGAGTCGGCCTTCAGCTCCCACGCGCTCCCAACCCCCAGCCGCAATGATTCAATTTTTTTCACTTTTATCCAAACTGTAGTCAGAGCAGTAAAACTTCTTCCTGCCGCAAATCTGCTCCGCCCAAACACCAGCTGCCAAATGCTGCATAGTCTCCATTGTGACACGTTGTTGCTAGTCGTGATGAAATTTCGTCGACAACTTGTCAGTACCGAATCCCAGGAATGCTCAGGCCAGTCTAGGCCGAGTAGTCTTCAGCTGAGAGTTAGCGCTTGGTGTAGCTAGGATGGTGCGCGGTGCGGACAGCAACCTCCTTGCCCCGCCTTCTCGCGATGCGCCCACACCCAGTCTCCTCGACGGTTCACCTTCAACTATGCCACCATCCCTAGGCCCTGAATAAAAGAACCATCCATAACACCCGACAATTTCTAAACTATGCCTCTCAACGTTTTGCTCTCCTTTCCCCTTCCAGCACGACATATTCTAGTTGTTGGACAGCGTCATTAGATCCTAAACCTATTCCTGTTTTTGCCTTTTACTCTAGTCTTTCAAGCAAAAATGTGTATTTTTCTGAGAATGCTAAAAAACGGCACAGGCTCGGGCAACCTGCTGGCGGAGATGGAGTGGCTGGCGAAGCCGGTGCGGGACGTGGCGGCCAACTTCGAGATCGACTTGGAGGGCTGCTGGCGCCTCATCCTCAACTCCCTCGCCGGGCAGGCCGAGGCCTTCGCGGACGCCCCGTCCGACGACCTCAGCCACGCCTCCAACGCCCCCCACGGCCCCGTCAACTTCGGCACCGCCGCCCTCTATCTACAAAGTCGCCCCTTCAGACTTTGTCCAGGGGCCTAGGAGCTCTCCTCTTCTTCCAGGCTCCACGCAGGTGTACAGCAAGAAGGTGGACTACGTCCACTCCCAGGCCCTGGACACCCTCGCCTACATCCTCGGCAATCGCGGCAAAGACGCCGCCGCACAGCGCAACAGAGCCTCCAGAGTCCCTCCTCTCTTTCAACCTCTTCCCCTGCTCAGATCCATGGCCCTGCAGGGGCGGGGGCCGCGAGAGCCGGGCCAGCTGGCGGAGGAGGACGAGGAGTTCGGCAGCTTTGCAGAGGAGGAGGAACGGGCACCGCCGCGTCCCAGGCACTTCCCTATCGCCAGATTCGGCGACAGCCTGGAGGCCTTGGGGAATCCTGGCCTCTTCACCAGCCGCATGCCCATGTCACTCCTGCCGTTGGAAGGTGAGCCTATGGGTATCGGGGCTAGGGGGAGGACATTGATGTTCAATTGTTGGGCCGGTCGTGAAATATTAGGAAATGGTAGGCAGAGTTTGGAAGTTTTATAAAATGGGCTTTACAAATTGGCCTAGATATTGGCGGAGATGGGAAATGAAGATTGGCCCAGATATTGGGGGAGGGAGAGTGAGTGAAGAAAGCTGCAGACTTCGAGAAGATGAACATCCCCATCCAACCGAAGGGCAGAACGGAGTTGATCGGGAAGCGTGACGACTTTGCCATGAACGGCTGCGACGTGGAGCCTGCCACCGGCACTCTCCTCCTCGACATCAACAATCTCGTTCTTTTCCTCCCCTCCCCTTACCTTCTCCTGCAAAATATTCCTACTTTGCCAGCCGCTGATTGATCGGGAGCAAAGTTTTCTGGACGAGCCCGCGGCCAGCAAATCTGCAGACGAAGGTTTCTTGGCTGTTTGTTTCATGGAGGCAGAAAAGATGTGAGAGCTTCCAGAAGGGATGGAGACAGAGGAGGGGGAGGAGGCGGTGGAGGGTGGGCGAGACGCCGGAATCACCGTCGCCACCAGACCCTCCGACCTCAACGAGCAAGTCAGCCATTTTTTCCTGCTTTTGGGCTTTTCTTTTCAGAGCCATTTCAAACAATTGCTTCGAATTTAGTATTTAGCATTATGTGTTTTCTGAATTTACTTTCTATGAACTATTTCAGACAGGCCAACCCCTTCTGACAGTCTTCTCAAATTCTGAAATTCTAATCATAGGTTATCGTTAGGTGGCATGAGGTTAGCTAGTAAAATCATGTCCCGGCCACAAAGACTTGTCGCATTCCTTGAGGGCCTGCGTCCGACCTCATCCACGCTGCTGAAAAACAGCCAGCCGCCGACCCGTCAAAGCCAGCGCCTGAGCGAGCTCCGATCGGCCACCGCTTCCGGCCCCACCCACCCCGACGACGACGACGCCTCCCAGGCCACCCAGTCCACCCTGTCGGAGGAGGAGGAGGACGAGGAGCTGGACCCCTACGCAGGCGAGGCCCAGCTGGGCATCCCGGTCCAGAAGGCCAAGAAAGGCCGCCGCCATCGCCCGCCCGCCAAGCTCTGGCACCTCCTCGTCAAGAAGCGCCAGCGGGAGGACGCGGAGGCTTCGCTCATCCTGTCCGCCAAGCAGCAGCCCCTCCAGCCCATCGCGGCCTTCCTCTACCCTAGTCGGAGGGCGCTCGCCAAACTCCCGCCCAACTACGCCCCCTACGTACCGCCCGCCCTGGAGGCCCTGCTCTATGCCGAGTACAAGCGCAAGATGGCCCTCCGGAGACCGCCCCCGCCTGGTGCCTATCTTTGGCTCTAAAAACGATATAAATGTAGAAAGAAGGCGGGAGAGAAAATGGAAACAGTTTTTCTTTATTGATCAATATTCTATCAATCTTCAATCAGCCGTTTGCTGATTGAGGATTGGTAGAATATTGATCGATAAAATATAATGCAATCTTGGGCGGCATGCTCAGAAACTGGCTGGATTTCCAGGCCAACTGAAAGCCCAGCGTCGACGGCAGCGAGCGCAAACGGCCGCCCTGCGACTGGCGGAGAAAGAGAACGCGGCGCCTTTGGAGGCAGGGGAAGGGGAGGGAAATGCGGAAGAGGAGGAGGAGGATGAGATGGACGTGAGCGTGGCGGACGGATGGGAGGAGGAGGGCGGGGAGCCGGTGCTGGGCGACGCGGAGCTGGCGCCGCTGCTGCTGGCACCGCCGGGGCGAGGCGTGGGGAGCAGTAGCAGGGCAGGAGGCCTGGGCTACGAGCACCTGGTGGAGTTCCACTGCTCCCGCTACTTCCAGGCAGCCAACGCCAAGCTCCGCGTCACCGACGTCACCAAACGAGTCCAGGTTTCCCATTTTGTTTGAAAAACCAAGAGATGGAAAGACATAAATGGGCAGAAGATATAAAAATTTATTTTATTTATTTTATTTATTTATTTATTTATTTTAATTTTAAATTTATTATATTTATCTATTTATAAATATATTCATAAAAAAATTATTTTAAATTAATTATATTTTGTCCTTTGTAAAACCTTGTTGATATTGTGGAAAAAGAAATTCAACGCAGGCCTGGGAGGCGAAGGTTCGGCCGATGCTGGAGGAGGAGGAGCAGCGACGCGACTTCCGCATCCATGAATACGGCAGCGATCTCCTCGGCGCCTTCACCGGCATCGGGGACCAGGCTCCCTTCATCAACGTCCTCCCCCTTCACTGCCTTTTCAATAGCCCTGTGAGGCCCAATGGGATGGGTGCAGTTGACGGGTGGTCTGGAGCGCTGGGAGGTGCCGCGCTACTTCCTCTCCAGCCTCATCATGGCCAACACGCGCAACGTGGAGCTGGGCGAACGGCAGCGAAGGCAGGGCGAGCCTGTGGAGGCCCCTGTACAGACACTCAGCCTCCAATTCCTCTCCGATAAGCGTCATCATGAAGCATTCCAGTGACTCTGTGACAGTCCACTAGCTATTACTGCCTTTCTCTCTCTTTCTGTCTATATATGTCGTTGTGCGCCCGTCCTTCTCGCGTGTTCAGGAAACAGTGTCTGGCCCTTTGCCTTGTCAGTTGAAGCTGGAACCCTTGCATCTGGTGGTATTTTCGAGAAGACGGCATTTTTGAGCGAGTTGTCTTCGGCAATTTCTTTCGTGCGCTTCTTTTATTCCCAGCCCCTCGTTCGACTGTTCTACTTGTCTGGTAGGTTTTGGTGTTTCGTGCTTATTTGCAAGCCTTTCCCATTCGTCATTGTCTGACTCACTGCGTCCCCTTTTTGCAAACCATGCATAAACAGCCAGCCACGTGAGCGCAGATTCGCAAAGTCACCTCGCAAAGACAAAACCCCTACAATTCTCCTACAAACGAAACGAAAGCTGGAAAAAACGTTTAGCAAAATATTTGATAGAGCAATGTTACACAAATTTTTTGAACTTTTTTGCCCATAAGCTAGAAAACTCGTCTGGTTTATATTATGTTCATTAAGTGTCAAAATTTCTTGAAAATTTTGGCTCAGTTTTTATTAGTTTCTTCCAACAGCACAAAATTATCTAAGACATGCACAAAATTATATCTGATACCATCGGCAGGCCAAATGTGAGACTCTTTTCTCCAAAATTTGCAGTTGCCTGGAGTAAAAAGTCAAGGAAATACATTTTCTACTAGTGGAATCTGCTGCTTGGACAGCTGCATTTTGTTTTTGGCGCGCAGTTCAGTGTCTCTTTCCATGCGCGCCCAAAACAAAATGCAGATGACGCAGCAGATTCCACTAGTAGAAAATGTATTTCCTTGACTTTTTACTCCAGGCAACTGCAAATTTTGGAGAAAAGAGTCTCACATTTGGCCTGCCGATGGTATCAGATATTTCTTCCACTTTTCATACAAATTTTATATTGCTGGTTATATATTTAGTCAAAACTTTATTCGATATGCAAAAAAATGAAAAAAACGTAAAAAATTTAATGAAAATAAAATATTCGAAAATGAATAATACAATGCAAACTTGCTGTCAAACAAAAAAATTTTTGTGAAATTTTCTTAACTTATGCTTAGTGCACTCGATTTTTGGGAGAAAAGAGCTTTACTTTTGGCCTGGCGATGGTACCAGTTGTTTTCTCAACTTTAAAAACGCAAAAATAAAAATGAATGCCTGAGATGGATTCAAACCTACCAGTTTCATCCATCTACCCAATCGCTTACACCACTACACCACTGGTGCATCTGACTCATTTGTTTAACTTAAGAGCTATGAATAAATAAATACCTGAGGCCAAGGGACTCGGGGAAGGGGGGTGTGGGGAAGAAATGAATACCTACTATCGTCCATTGAATAGATGCGGAGAAGAAGAAGAAGAAGGAGAAGAAGAAGGAGAAGAAGGAGTTCGGACAAATGGTTTTGAGTGATTTTCTCCAGCATTCTGATACTTTTTGGCGATTTTTCGCGAGTTCTGGTTAATTCGACGCTGCTCTTTCCAATGCAAAAAGAATCAGAAAGATTGAAGCTTCCTGTGAGGAGCTAGAGCCTTATCAAAATTGAGATCCAGCAATAACCCCCAAAACATACACCTGGGTCGAAAAGAGGGGCTGGGCGCTGACGGTTCGCCTTGCTCCCTCGCGCCGGCCCAATAGTATAAAATGTTTAAATACAATTTTATATTATTTGACAATTTTAGAAAAACAAAAAAATAAAAAATAAACTCATTAAAAAACTATAACAAAAAGAAAATAATCGAAAATAAAAAATACTATACAATTTATTGGCTAACTAACATAACATTTTTTGTGAAATTTTCATGACTTTTACTTTTACTTTATGGGAGAAAAGATATTCACATTTGGCCTACCGATGGTACCAGAAATTTCTTCCACTATAGTATAAATTGTATAAATAAAAATTTTTATATTGTTGGTTATTATATATTAAGATATTATTGGATGAAAAAATAAATAAAAAATAAAAAATAAACTTTTTTAAAAAATATAACGAAAAGAAAATCTCGATGCGAAAATCAAAAATTCAATTCATATTTATTGGCAAACTAACATATTTTTGTAAAATTTTCATGATTTATACTTAGGGCCATCGATTTTTGGGAGAAATCTTAATGTCATAAAAGAGCTTTAATTTTGGCCTGCCGATGGTACCAGTTGTTTTCTCAACATAAAATTTCCAAAATAAAAGTGATTGTCTAAGAAGGATTCGAACCTTCCAGTTTCACCCAACTGTCCAATCGCTTAGACCACTACACCACTGGTGCATATGCGTCTTTGATCAACTGAAGACTTATGAATAAATAAATATATGGGGCCCATAATCCCGGGGAAGGGGGTTGGGGGAAGAAATGAATACCTACTCTCATTTCAAGAATAGATGCGGAGGAGAAGAAGGAGAAGGAGAAGGAGAAGGAGAAGGAGAAGGAGAAGGAGGAGTTCGGACAAATGGTTTTGAGTAGTTTTCTCTTGTGTTCTGCCGTTTTTGGGCAATTTCTCGCGAGTTTTGGTCAATTCGATGATGCTCTTTCCAATGCAAAAAGAATCAGAACGATTGGACTTTTCTGTGAAGCACAAAATCCTTATCAATTTTAAGATCTAGCAATAATAGATGGGCCGAAAAGAGGGGCTGGGCGCTGACGGTCGCTTCGCTCCCTCGCGCCAGCCCAATCTTAGACATCGAAGCACAGTGCAGCTCACAAAAGCGGAGGTCTGGACGCTTGCCAGAGGCGGCCAAGGGACCTACGTATGCTGCCATACCTACCTTCTCAGCCCGGCAGCCTGCCCCCTCCTCACACAAACCCCGGCTGCCCCCAACAACCGCTCCGGCAAACACGCAACCCCATGAGATGAGTGTCTAATCATGCCGCGGCATTGTAGGCCCCCTTTCCTCCCCTCCTCACCCATGTAAAGCCTCCCGCACCTCTCAACTCCTACCAGCCAAATGGGCCTGGCCAGAAGTCGACCCCTTCCGCTGCCCTACGAGGAGGCCGAGGCTCAGTGTAAGCAGCTCCATTCTCATATTATCGGGAGGGCCATTCTCATATTACCAATCCCAGGGGACTGGACAGCTATCCTAGTGCCCTGTCCAGTCCCCTGGGATTAGTAATATTAGAATGGCCGCTCAGATGTATCTGATGTGCTAGGTGGAGAAATGAAAGGAAGGAGATGATTTGTCAGTGAGCAGGGAGGAGGAGCGGCGGCTGCAGGCAGCCTGGCTGCGATGGCGGACGCCAGGAAGAGAGACGCTGAGCAGGACGGCGTTCAGGGACGGGGTGCTGGGGGCCGGCTTTGTGCCCGCCTCCGTGGCGGACCAGCTCTACGCGGCCTTCGTGCCCAGGGGCAAGGAGGGGCTCAGCTATCGGGATCTCATCGTCGCCATCGTCCTCCTCACCAAGGCCAGCCGGGAGGACAAGCTCAAGTTCCTCTTCCACGTCTTCTCCGACGACGGCGAGGTTCACTTCTGCCCCAAGATAGCTTAATTGTTGCTTTTGTACTTATTAGATAAGAAATTGCTACATTTCTTCAAATAAGTTAGCGGACAAATTAAATTTCCAAGTATCTTGTATTTTTCTTCAGCATTCATACATGATGATTTTTCGCAAAAAAACATGTCAAAATTTCTTGATGTAAACAGTGAATCAACTGAATCAGCCCCCTGCTCCCCCAGGTGATCGTAACGGGGAAGCTTCTCGAGCGTCTGCGCGCCGCCAACGATGCCCCGCTCTCCAAATCCCTGCTCAGCGCCATCGCCTCCGTGGAGAAGCTGACCCCCGCCAGCTTCCCCGCCTGGCTGGACTCCGTGCACCTGGATCTCCCGCTGGCCGCCTGGCTGCTGGACCACCCGCCCTCCCTCTCCTCCCACGAGCCCCTGCCCAACTTCTACCAGAGCCTCGCCGGCATCACCCACCTCGCCGAGGCTCAGATCCTGGAGCTGGACAGCCTCTACTGGCGACTGGCCGATCCGACGGCCAGAAAGCTGCACCTGCCGCGGCTGAGGGCGCTGCTGTCGCCGCCGCTGCCGCCGGGCCTGCTGGCGGGGCTCTTTGCGGCCTTCGATGAGAATGCGGACGAGCAGATCGACCTCAAGGAGCTGGTCTGCGGCTTGTCGGCGGCTGCCCGGGGGCCTTCTGCGGAGCGCGCCAAATGTTTGTTGCCTTCATTCTTACCTGCTTGTTCCGTGAATTTTTGAAAATTTTTTATTCGTTTTTTTTTAAATTTGGGCAAATATGAGAGCTACAAGCCTATAAGTGTCATGAAGTCGGTTAGGCTTCAAAATATACGAAAAAATTGATTGAATAGCAATTTTTCAAATAAAAGCTCTGAAAATTTTTTATGAACTTTATTACTTTTAGAACATTTTAAATCTTTAAAAATTGAAGTTGGCTTCAAAATGTTCGACCTGGACCGGGACGGGCTGCTGAGCGAGGCGGAGGTGAGCGGGATGTGCGAGCAGCTGGCGGAGTTGGCGCCCCTCTCCTTCCACGACTCCCCCGCCGCCCTCGCCGCACGCATCACCGCCCACTGCCCCGCCCATCTCAGCCTACAGGACTTCCTTCTCACCCCCTACCCTCTCCCCAACTTTCAGGTTACCTCAATTCATCTGACTTTTTTTAACGCTGGTAAATTAGATCGAATAAAATCGAGAAATTTTATCCTGTTATTCTGAAGAGACCCTCTCTAAACTTTTTCCTGTTAGAAGAGCTGAGTTGCTTGCAGTTGTTACTGGACTTGGTGCACGAGGTAGCGCACGTGGTGTTGGGCCTGAGGCCGGAGGACAAGGCCAGCGAAGCTGCCATCGTCAAGTTCTTTCACCGCTTACCTCTATTTCTGCCTTCTTTCATCCGACTCCCCCCTTTCAGGAGCTCCCACGCCCGCAGTCTGAACCAAGGCCGCCTGGAGGAGGGCCAGACCTGGTTCCTCATCTCCGCCCAATGGTGGCAGCACTGGCTCCACTGGACCTCCATGGTTTCCCTCCCCCTTCTTCATTCTCCTCCAAGCCAGAGCTCCTTTCCAGACGCCGCCCCACTCGCCCAGCCCCTCCTCCCCCTCACCCGGCCAGGGCCGACTCCGCGCGAACTCCAGCGTGGAGTACGCCGGCGGCGAGGAGGCCGTCCACTTCGTCGCCCCGCCCCCCTCCGTCAGCAGCGAAGGCAGCCTCCCGCCCACGCCGCCTCCCCCTGCCCGCCCCCGGCCCCCCCCCTCCAACGACGACCTCAGCTCCTCCTCCGCCCTCCCCTCCGCCCCGCCCAGCCCCCTGCGCCGCCTCTCCCTGCCCAAGCGGAGCTGGAGCCCCTGTCCACGCCTCCTCGTGGACAGCAGCGCCGTCGTCCAGCCCGCCGCCGCCAGCACGCCCCCGCCCATCGACAACCGGTCGCTGCTGGACGGCGAGCGGACGGCCTGGAGCCGTCTCAGCAGTCTCAGCGGGGAGGGCGGCCTTCTGAAACGCGATCTGAAGGAAGGCCGGGACTATGTGCGCGTGGCTGAGCCGCTTTGGAGCGCCCTCTGCCGCTGGTACGGCGGCGGACCCTCCAGCCCCCCGCTGCCGCGAAAGGTCCCGCTTCTTGTTTGTTTGTTTGTTTTTATCCAACATCCAACAAAGTTGGGAGTAGAAAGTAGGTAATCACATCCTACTAGAACGAAGAACAAAGAACTGCTTCTGCAGCCTCATTCATAAACTAAAGCTAAAGCTAAAGCTGATCTAGCGGGAGCGGCAGGAAGATCGCCACTTCTCGTCAATTAATTGGGCCAGCAATATTTCTGGCCGAATTAATTGACGAGAAGTGGTGGAAGACTTCCTGCCCCTCCCGCTAGTCTGGCAGTATAAAGTGTAGCGGCCTTCCAGGGGTCGATTCCATTAATAGCGCCATTTGGCACTGGCGATGTCCCTAGAGACAGATTGCCTTCTGTCCATGGAGCCTGGGAGTCAGCGGAAGTGATTCCAACTAGTATAACATGGGGTTCATTTGCACAAAGTGGCTGAACCCATGAGGTGAACTGCCGCCCTTTATAATCTCCAATAGGTCCATTAGTCAAAAATGCACCATTTTTAGTTAATTAAATAAGGCTACCCAGTCAGCTGATGTTTTATGAAAAATGGGGTCTGGGACTTAGGGGTTTTTTGGGGTGAATCCTAGTACTGCCCCCAGGCCAAGTCCTGGGCGGCAGTTCAAAAATAGCATAAGTTGGGTTCTACTGAACCTTTTTGCATGTTTTAAACGCCATTTAAAAGGGAATTTTATGGCCGAAATGATAGTGCATAGTATAGGGCTCAGTTCAAAATACCAGAGACCTAAATTTGAGGTCAAAATGGCTGAAATTCAAAAAAAACGCAATTGTCACAGTTCCAATAATTTTCGCCAAGGTCCCAAAACATATGTTGGAGCGGCCAACATGCCTGACATTTCCTGAAAAATGAGCCAATTTGGTTGAGAAACCGCAGAGGAATCTTTGCTCACATATATATATAGACTCACACCCCTTTTTGGGGTGAATCCTTAGTACTGCCCCCAGGCCAAGTCCTGGGCGGCAGTTCAAAAATAGCATAAGTTGGGTTCTACTGAACCTTTTTGCATGTTTTAAACGCCATTTAAAGGGAATTTTATGGCCGAAATGATAGTGCATAGTATAGGGCTCAGTTCAAAATACCAGAGACCTAAATTTGAGGTCAAAATGGCTGAAATTCAAAAAAAACGCAATTGTCACAGTTCCAATAATTTTCGCCAAGGTCCCAAAACATATGTTGGAGCGGCCAACATGCCTGACATTTCCTGAAAAAATGAGCCAATTTGGTTGAGAAACCGCAGAGGAATCTTTGCTCACATATATATATAGACTCACACCCCTTTTTGGGGTGAATCCTTAGTACTGCCCCCAGGCCAAGTCCTGGGCGGCAGTTCAAAAATAGCATAAGTTGGGTTCTACTGAACCTTTTTGCATGTTTTAAACGCCATTTAAAAAGGGAATTTTATGGCCGAAATGATAGTGCATAGTATAGGGCTCAGTTCAAAATACCAGAGACCTAAATTTGAGGTCAAAATGGCTGAAATTCAAAAAAAACGCAATTGTCACAGTTCCAATAATTTTCGCCAAGGTCCCAAAACATATGTTGGAGCGGCCAACATGCCTGACATTTCCTGAAAAAATGAGCCAATTTGGTTGAGAAACCGCAGAGGAATCTTTGCTCACATATATATATAGACTCACACCCCTTTTTGGGGCGAATCCTTAGTACTGCCCCCAGGCCAAGTCCTGGGCGGCAGTTCAAAAATACCGCCATGTCCTCGTTTCCATAATTAGGGACACTAAGGTGGGGACATCTTCTGTCGCGTCCCCAGTGCCATGTCTCCCCCCCAGAGGCAGGGGACAAAAAGTGGCGCTTTGGCGCCATTTCTTGTCCCCAAAAAATGGCGCCGGCGCCAATAATGGAAGTGTGGACATGGCCCAATGGCGCCGAGAGACATGAATGTCCACCAGTGGACATGCCTGTGTCCCCGGCGCCATTTTATGGCGCCAATTATGGAATCGGCATTTTTGGCGCCAGGGACAAAATGGCGCCGGGAGACATTTTTAACATACTGGCGCCATTTTGGCGCCAATAATGGAACCGGCCCCAGGTGATCATGTCGCCGGCGAAGGAGCTGGAGCTGGAGCTCTACCCAATAACGCTGATCATCGTGCGGCATGAGACGGCCGGAGGACGAGCCCCGCCCGGCGGCCCCCGGAGCTCCGGCGGCCTCGCCAGCGGCTTCGCCTTCAGCCACGCCGTCAGCGCCACCGCCGCCGCCGTCCAGCGCGGACTGGCCGAGGCCGCCCGCGAGTGGCAGGTCCCATCAGGGGGGATTGATCCGTTTGGCCTAAAGAGGAGGCGTATTGGAGGTACACGGAGGGGCGCCCAGGAGGGTGGCGGCGGCTCGGCTGAGCATCTCGCGAACAGCCCGTCTTGGCGAGCTGGCGGCGGCTCTGGCGGCGGTGCCCAGCCTTCGCCTGGCCGGGGACAACTATCGCCTCTGGCTCATCACCGCGGAGGCCAAGGACCTGGAGGAGCCTGGTGAGTAGGCACCCTCAGAGAGCATGGGATGGATGGGAGGCCAGAGTGGGTTGTGAGAGCTGGAGATGATGCTGCTGGAGGAGGAGGAGCTGCCGTTGGCGGAGCTGGCGATGAAGAGCGGCTCGCGGGTGCTGCTGGAGCTGCGGAACAAGGACCTCACCTGGCCGGAGGAGATCGCCCGCCTCGCCAAGAGCATCAGCTCCGGCGACGCCGCCGCCCTCAGGGCACCCGCCAGTGCCCTGGCTCTCAAAGGCCTCACCGGCCTCTACAACCTCGGTGACCTCCTACTCTTTCCCTGCCCATTCACCCTTCTCTAACTCTGCTAACCTCCAGGCAACACCTGCTACATGAACTCTGCCATCCAGTGCGTCTCCAACACGCCACCATTGACGCTCTACTTCGAGAAGGGCTTCCATAGGGCGGAGCTAAACAGGTTGGCGGAGTGGGAGGAGTGGGAGGAGGGAAGGAGGGAAGGAGGGAAGGAGGGAAGGAGGAAGGAGTGCAGGGAGAACGCGCTGGGGATGAAGGGTAACATGGCGCTGGCCTACGGGGAGCTGGTGCGTGAGCTCTGGTCGGCCCAGTCCAAGTTCATCGCCCCGCTCAAGCTCAAGGCCACCATCGCCAAATACGCGCACACCTTCGACGACCTCAACCAGCACGATTGCCAGGTTCTCCCCGCTGTCCTCTATCCGCAATCAAGCCATAGACTCCTCGCCTGTTTGGCTACCGTACTCTTATCCTAAAAGCTGACTCAACATTTTGATGTTTCATGAATTTTACTAGTTTTCTGAGTAAAATTACTTGTCAATATAGGTAGTATTTGTGAAGGCATATATTGCATATGAAGCATAATTTGAAGGAGCTACTGGCGTTTTTACTAGACGGGCTACACGAGGATCTGAATCGAGTGACGCTGAAGCCGTACACAGAGCTGAAGGATTCGGACGGACGCGATGATGCCCTGGTGGCTGCCGAGGCCTGGGACAACCACCTGAAGCGCAACCAATCTATCCTCGTGGATCTCTTTCACGGACTCCTACGCTCCCAGGCACCTCACCTTCCATCCCTTCTCACTTCTCCTTCTCCTCCCAACTTTCTTCGAAGACCAGACAGGCACCATGGGCGTCTGTATTTTCTAAATAGCTTCTTTAAATTGCGCATCATCTCAGGAGTCACGAGAAAGCTATTTATTATTTCAGCTTGTAATTCTTCAACTTCTTCTTTTTGACCCACTCCAGTCACTGTGAAGCAGAGAAGTTCCCTCTGCAGGTGGAATGCACAGAGTGCGGGAGCGTCTCCACCCGCTTCGATCCCTTCACCTTTCTCTCCCTTCCCCTGCCGCTGGACGACGCCCTTCTGCTCTCCTTCGTCCTCGTTCGTCTGGATGGCTCCAGGCACACTCACCTCATTCATCCTCCCTCCTCAATCCAACAATCTGCAATCCAGGCCTGTCCGCTACGGCATCCGCATGCCTCCCGAGCACTCCCTCCACCAGCTGGCCACCTCCATGGGCCCCCCCCCCCCCGCCCCCTCCCCACCCCGCCAAGCTCCCCCCCCGCCCCTTCTTTTTGCCCGGCTTCAGCCCCGCGGACAGCTTCTAGTTACCTCCTTCTATTCTCCCTGCCCTTTTCCATCTCTCACCCTCTCTACATTCCACAGCGCTTCTTGTCCCCCGACGAGAAGGTCAAGCGTCTCTCCTCCGCCCAGAACGTCAGCCTCCTATTCGCCTTCGAGCTACCGCCGCCGCCACCCGCCCCCACTGCTCGCGTACCAGCCCATCATTTGTCTCTATTCTCACAAATTTAGAAACCAACCTTTTCTGTATCCAAGCTCCATCAATCATGTCTCAAGCACTACTGGTGTTTGAAGGCGAACGGGTCAGTAGTAGGCGGGGGGCATGTGCGGAGTGTCTCGGACGCCAGTCTGGCCTCCGGTAGGTCGTCGGATGTTCAGGCTAAGACAGACGAACCCAGGTCAAAACTACAACATA
>JASANA010000888.1:0-15657 GCA_030248095.1 Ptycholaimellus sp. GST1_10
GTAGCAGCAGCAGCCGTGCGCCTGCTTGCTCGCGTCCGCGAATACCAGCAGCCAGATCTTTGACGTCGGGGACCAGGCCGCCCTCCTCTGGATCTTCACCGAGGGCAGTCCTTCGGTGACAGCGTCGTCCCAGTCGTAGCCATCCGCTTGGATCAGGCTGAAGAGCAGCTTGGCGAGGATGATGACGGGGGAATGGAGGCCATGTGGGTCGAAACGGCGGGCGAACGTCTTAATGCGACAGCGGGTCCGCTTGGTGCAAGGCCAGAGGGGGAACTTGATGTTCGCCTTGCCGATGAAGCAGTCCCGGACCATGTCCCAGCCCACGGCCTAGCGCCTTCATGCCCTCCATCTTGCCCTTCTCCTCCTCGGAGAGGCTGGCATTGAAGACCGCGCTGTTGCTCACGAACTCGCGCAGGTTCATCTTGGCCGCGTGCAAATATGCTGACGCCTCTCTCTTCTTGCGCAGGGCCTCGGAGACATCGGAGGCGTTGAAGGCAATGTTGTCGACATAGATGAGCGGCTGAATCTCCTTGGCCAACTCCGAGCCCTCCTCCTCCAGGAAGGAGCGGATGACCACCTGGAGGACGGCCGGGCTGGTCTTGAAGCCGAAGCCCACGCGGGTCAGCCTCAAGTACGCGTAGTTCTCGAAGCTGGGGCGGCTTGGAGGGGGTCCCGGAGCCAGATGAATCTGGCCAGATCTTTGTGGGTTCCGGGAGAAGGAGGATTTGAAGGAAGGCCTTCTCCAGATCCCCTACCACCAGGATCTCCGAGAACCGGTAGCGGAGGAGGATCCCCATCTCAGGGAACCCAGAAGCTGCGGTCCCGTCTCCAGCAGGTCGTTGAACGTAGTGTTCGGGAGGACCCGCACCGTGGGGTCCAGGACGGGGCGGCATTTGGTGTGCTGGGAGGTGGATTTCTCCACCGGGAAGCAGGGCAGGTAGAAGCACTGTCGATCCTGCCTCTCTACCTCCTCCAGCGGCACCTCCTCAGCGTATCCGTCTTCCACCATCTGTCTGATGGAAAGGTGGAATGCCTCCCGGAGATCCGTTCGTTTGTCCAGTTTCCTGCAGAGGCTGTGCAGGCGGTTGAGGGCCTCGTTCTTGCCGTCCCTGGCTCCGTCGGGGAACCGTCCGTCCCTGAAGGGAAAGGGCGCCATGAAGCGTCCTCCGCTGTCGCGCTGGAGGGATCCTCTCCTGAAGCGTTGCAGGGCGGCGGCCCGGGCATCCTCCTGGATTTTCCCCTCTCCTCCGTCAGTCCCTCGGACTCCAGGGTGTAGAGCTCTTTGAGCTCTCCGCTCACGCTCGCGTTGACGAGAAAGGTGGCCTCTCTCTGCTTCTTCCTAGAGAGCATCACCTCGAGCTGGGGGGCTCCAATGAGCAGTTGTCCGATGGGAGAGTTGTTGATGGAGAGGAGGGGAGAGATGTCGGCCTCTCTGGACATCTTGCCTAGGATTAGGCCTCCGACATCCAGGCCGATCAGGAGGTGCACTGGCATGTACACGGAGCCCGTCTTTGGCGGCATGTTCTCCACCGCCGGGAACTTGGCCGCAATCGCTTCCCATCTATCCTCGGACAGTGAGGGAAGCATTTTGACCGGCGGGCAGATGTCTTCCAGAGCCCTGGCCTTGAGCTCCATGCTGAAGCCATTGGCCGTGCACAGGTGCAGGCTCACGATCGTCATCCTTCTCGGCTGCCGCAGCGACTCTCCGAAGACACCCACATTCACCACCTCCTCTCCTATCACAGGGAGGCCGAGTAGTTCAGCGGTGTACTTCTCGATGCAGGTGATGTGTGAGCCGGTGTCCAAGAGGCAGTTGACGCTCTCAGAGATGGAGCAGTCCTGCACGGGCAATGCGGCCACTTTGGCATTGAAGCGGAGGACGATGGCCTCATTGCAGTTGCTAGGAGGTGTCTGAGAAGTCGGCCACCGACTCCATCGTCGTCGTCATCGCCATCGGCAGAGATGAACCGCCTCCAGGTCTATTTCTCCCCTCCTTTCTTCCCTTCCCCTTCTGCCAAGCATCCTTCTTCTGAGGCTTGTGCTGGGCGTATTAAGGGCGAGGGGAGGAGGGGTAGGGCTCTTTCTGGTGTTGTCGTCCTTGCGACTGGCGCTGTCCTTGAGAATGTGGCTGGGTACCCTGCTGCCTGCCAGCGGCCGAGTTGTCGGGGTAGGCCACGTAGCAGAGGGCCGAGTGGTGGCTCGAACTGTCGCACGTGCTGCAGTTGTAGGGGCTGCGACACTGGGACACAGTGTGCCCCTTTGTGAGGCAGCGGTAGCAGCGGTCGTACTTGGCGATTTGATCTTTGCGCTGCTTGGTGGTTTTGAACTGGTCGCAGTCCACCGCCTTGTGCCTCCTCATGCAGATGGAGCAGCTCTGCTCCGGCTTGCCTCCAGGGCCCTTACCGCCGTCTTTCGATGAAGAGATGGAGACGGGAAGGATGGAAGGCTGCGAATAGAGCGGCTTCTTGGAGGGCTGCTTGTGCCGTGTGGCGGACGCAGAGGCGGAGGAGGAGTTGGCCTCGGTGGTAGTGGCCTGGAGCAGGGCGCTTTTGTTGCTGGTGCTGGCGCTTCTACCTCCTTGTTGAGGACCTGAATGAGGTCGTAGAGAGTGACCTGGTGGGACATGAGCCCCTGATTGGTCAACTTCTTCGCGACCGCATTCGCCACTCGGTTGCTCAGTTTCTTCATGGCCACTCCCACCGAGAAACTGCAGCTGTGCCTCTTCCATCCGGCATTGCTGGGCGAGGAAGAGGTAGAGGTCCCGGAGTTTGTCGCGCAACGACTCCAGGCCCTTGAAGTCCGCGCTCTGGAGGTTCTGGATGGCGTTCAGGGCCTCCTGAACGTGGGCCATGGGGTTGTTGAAGGCGTCTTCCAGTGCCTTCATGGCCTGGTCGTACCCGCCTTCCATGCTCTGCAGAGATTTACTCTTTTCTGCAGCAGAACCCTTCAGAGCCTTGGAGAGGTAGATCATCCGAGTGGCAGGATCCTCCACTCGCTGATCTATCCACAGGGTCCAGTGCTGCTTCCAGGTGGGATACTGGATGTAATCCCCGGAAAACATGGGGAGTTTGAGGGGTGGAAGGTCTAGTAGATTTGGAGCGCCAAGCTTGTGGGCAATGCGGTCCACGATGGTCAAGAGGCCGTAGCGATGGAGACTTGGCCAGAGTTGTTGGCCGCGTTCTGCGAGTTCCCGCCTCCCGTCGTGGAGGACTGCGGAGGCTGCGTCCTCCCACTCGTTCCTGCCTCCGCCTCCTGTCTCCCTCTCTCTCCTTCCAGAGTCACCAGGTTGACGTTCACTGACGGCTCGTGGCCTCCTTGAGGCTGTTGAGGCTCTGGGCGGGAGGGCGGAGTGGGGCGGGCGGAAGAGATCCGCCCAGGTTCTGCCACTAGGCGTAGATAGGGAAGAGCTGGGCGGCTGAGGCTGGCGCGGAGAAATAAAGAGGCTTCCTCCATCCTGCCCTCCTCTAGCAGGCGGTGCAATAGGAGCCTGGTAGGGATTGATGAAAGGCGCTGGAGGAGTGATGCCTGAAGGTGCCTGAGGGGGGGGACTTGATTGTGGAGGAGCTGCTGCACGAAGTGGTCCAGCTCCGGGTCCTCCTGCTGTCCGGCGGCCTGCTGCCTCCATGCCTGGGCCTGCTCGTGGTGCGTCATCAGCTGATACTGCGGCGACTGCCTCGCCGTCGTCGAGTTTGCCGCTGTGAACTGCCAGGGGTCCTGCGGACCTACTCTCTCCTCCACCTCCATACCTCCTCCTCCCAGCCGTGGGGATTGAGGAAGAGTGTTTTGAGGTGGGGGAAGAGCTTGAAGGGGACGGGTGTGCTCGTGCCCGCTGATGGACGTGGCGCGAAGGCGTGCGGCGAGGACGTTGGCTTCAGACTGGAGCTGAAGAGGAGGGGCTGGTGCTTGGTGACGGGGCGTAGCACGCACCGGCATGAACTGATCCAGTTCCTGTCCGGCTTCAGGAAGGCCGCGGCCGTGTTCAACGGCGGCCAAGCTTTGGCTTCTGGCCGTACTGCGAGAGCTCCAGCCTGGAGCTCCTGTGCCCCTGCACGTCCATCTCCTTCCACCCACCAGTCCTCATGCCTATCCAAGCCTCGCTCATGCATCAGGTCTCGGATTCCGTTGTGCCAGTTCATGCGCATACGGAAATGTCTGGGCTCTCCGACAACCGCTGGCGTTGGTGTGTGCCGCCTCGGCTTATGGGATCGGAAGTGCAAGTAGGCTGAGACTGAGCGGGCCCGCCTTCTCTGCCCTCCCTCCCATTCCTGTGCCTCCTCCACGGAGTGCATCGTTGCGTCCACGGCCTCTGCGGTATCCAAGGGCCGGGCGGCGCACGCTGCGGACACCATGGATGCGTCCGCTGGGGCGGCAGTTGCCATGGAAACATCCCTGGAAGGGGTGGATGAGGGGGGAGGAGGAATCTGGATGAGGATAGGGCTGCGGGGCCACTGCTCTCGTAGGGGTCTGAAGCTCCTGGGGGCCCTGTTCACCCGGGCCAGGAATCGGAGTTCCTGTGGCTGCAGTCCATGCAGACGCCGATCCACGGGCTGGGGCAATCGCTGGAAGGGTTGCCGGAGAAACGTAGGGGACGGTCTCCGGCACCGCCGGAAAGGGCGGCAGGCCAGGCGGAGCTTGGCCTTCCTTCTATGGCTCTCAGGGGGTCGAAGCGGGCAGGCCTCAAGGAGAAGAGGTTCTGAGTGCGTTGGCCCGGTGAGTTCCCCCCTTCCCCTCTGCTGTAGATGAGAGGCGGGAGAGTGTGGGCGACTGGACGCTCCCGAGCGGTAGGGCAGCGGCGGTGAGAAGAGTTGCGGAGGCGGCATCCAGAGATCGGGCGGGAAGGGAACGGGAGCTCCTATCTCGCCTCTCTGGGCCACCTGTCCCTATTCGCCGCTGCAGCTACTGCAAGAGAGGGGGCCCTGTGGCCTCCGAATCTCCTCCTGATAGCTGATGGCTGGTGGAGTGCGCTGCATCTGTGGAGGGGAGCCTGTGAGGGCGATGCGGAGGCGACCCGTAAGCCGTCCTTGGGGGTGTTGTGCGGCCTGCATGCGGCGTCGGGGGGCGTACAAGATGGCCTGGGGGACGCTCAACTAGTGCTTGTTCGTCTCCCAGTTGCCCTTGGCCTCCTTGAAGGCCTGCCAAGAGCGGCCCTGGGCCGCCGCCGACCACAGTGCCCAAGAGGACGAGGAACCACCGCTCGCTCCCTTTGTTGGCGTAGGGCGATGGACTCCGGCCCTTCCTCCAGAGGAAGAGGAGGAGATGATGCAGGGAGGGCCAACTGCTGTTCCTCAGGGCTGCAAGGCTGTGTGACCCCTGCGCCGCGAAACAACGACGCCTCGTCCACCTCAGAGGCCACTCTGCCAGCTTCTTGCACTACGGCTTCCAGGGCGCCGACTCTCCTCCGCTAGGCGAGCCATGTGGCCGGTGACCTCGAGATGCTCCTCGCCCTCGGGGTCCAGAGTGTCCAGGTAGTCTCGCAGATGGTAGAGCTCGAACGTCACTCACGAGTACTCCTCTGACACCTCCTCGTAGGCCAACACCTTGTCTTGGGACTCCTGAGGTGTAGCTGAAGAGTCTTCAGTCCAGTCCATAGGAGGCGCAGGACGCCGAGGTTCCGTCCACTGAGGCCCCTGCAGGGCGCCTCCAGCCGTCGCTCCTTGTTCAGGCGGGCTCCCTCCCTCCCTCCTGCCTTCCAGGGGTCGCCTGTTCTCCAGCCTCTCCTCCTGAGTGCACAGTCACCGGTGACTGCTCTCGGCTGGCCGGAGAGAGCTTGGAGGCAATTTCGTGGCAGGCGATGAGGCACTGGTCTTCCAGCCCCTTAGCCAGCTCAGAGCCCAGGACCTGGGTTGCTGCCTCGCAGTAGCTGGCGATGGTGGAGGGTTCTGAGGTGCTCGGGATGACTAGCTGAACCATCAGGTTCTGCCAGGTGTAGCCCTTTCACTGGGCGCAGCACTGGCGGCAGCAGTATGGTGGGCACCTCGTCGCACTAGAGTGGCATTGAAGCGCTCCATTCCTGCCCGCGTGGTCTCCTGAGGAGGCCGTCGGAAAGCTTCATCCATTGAACAGGGTGCACACAAGGGTTGCATGCAGTCCCTGCATTGGACTACCAATTCGCTGGGAATTGGCTTTTCGCATCTTCCGCACTTGAGCTCTTCTGCGCTCTGCATTTCTGCTCAAAGAATCTTTTTCTTAAAAAAAATGGCAGTGTGGAAGGAACGCGTGTCCCTAACACGCCTACAGCTCAGGCTCAGTCTCAAAATCCTCTCTGCGATTGGGAAGTTTGTGGGGGCGCTCTCTCTCTTTACTTCTTTACGCTCTCTCTTTGGGTTTTACTTGATTCGAGATGATTTGTTAGTCCAGAGTCGGACGATTAGCTTTATCTCGATTGCTGATTTGTGAGGAAGCGGCAAATAGGAGGCTATATTTTCTAAACCAGCAGACTGGCACTACACTATGGTACCATCGGCAAGCCAAAAGTAAAACTCTTTCCTCCCAAAAATCGAATGTTTTTGAGTATAAGGCCGAGGAAATTTAATTTAAAAAAAGAACTAATAAAAATATAGAACATAAATCAAAATAATTTTTATGAACAAGAATCTTTATTTAAATGTTCATGCATAAAAAATAATGAGTTTTATTTTTGGTATCTTTAAAGTTGAAGAAATAAATGGTACCATCGGCAAGCCGAAAAGTAAGCTCTTTTCTCCCAAAAAACGTGCCCCGAGTGTAAAGTCAAAGAAATTTCCTCTACTAGTGGAATCTGCTGTGTCACCTGTATTTTGTTTGAGCGCGCATGAAAAGAGTTCTTGAACTGCGCGCGAAAACAAAATGCAAATGCCCCACAAGCAGATTCCACTCGTAGTAGGGAAATTTCTTTGACTTTACACTCGGGGCAATTGGGCTGGCGCGAGGGAGCGCAGCGACCGTCAGCGCCCAGCCCCTCTTTTCGACCCAGGTGTATGTTTTGAGGGTTATTGCCAGATCTTAAAATTGATAAGAGTTTTTCTCAGCCCAGCCAGCACGGATTGAACTGATTTTGGCTCCAATGGAAAGGCCAACATCAAATTATGGGGGGTACTCGCGAAAAGCTGCATATAAGTTAAGATTTGATAGAGAAAATTGCAAAACAAAAGTGCCGCACGAACTCCTTCCCTTCCCTTCCCTTCCCTTCCCTTCTTCCCTTCTTCCCTTCTTCCCTTCCCTTCTTCGCATCTACTCCATGAACGGGTGTAGGTATTCATTTACCTCCCCCCCCCCACACATGCGTCCTTGGCTCTTGGGCTTTATATTACTAACCTTTTAGTCATGTACAAAGACAGACGGACAGGTGGTGTAGTGGTGAAAGCGACTGGCCTTTTAGGTTAACCTAGCAGGTACGAATCCTGACACAGGCATTTTCTTTTTTTCCAAACGTTTTTAATTAAAGTCATACCAAGGCCAAAGCAAAATTTTTTAGGGTCGTTTCTCTTGGTATCATCACACTGGTCATCGTCACCATGTGAAATATATGGCACCATCGGCAAGCCAAAAGTAAAACTTTTCTCACAAAAAACGAATTTTTCGAGTATAAGGCCAAGGAAGTTCAAATTAAAAAAAGAATAATAATAATAAATATTAAGAACATAAATTAAAATAATTTTTATGAACAAGAATCTTTTTTAATTTTTTTTATGAATAACAATAATGAGTTTTATTTTGGTATCTTTAAAGTTGAAGAAATAAATGGTACCATCGGCAAGCCAAAAGTAAGCTCTTTTCTCCCAAAAAAAAAACAATTGCCCCGAGTGTAAAGTCAAAGAAATTTCCCTACTACGAGTGGAATCTGCTGTGTCACCTGTATTTTGTTTGAGCGCGCATGAAAAGAGTTCTTGAACTGCGCGCGAAAACAAAATGCAAATGCCCCACAAGCAGATTCCACTCGTAGTAGGGAAATTTCTTTGACTTTACACTCGGGGCAATTGTTTTTTTTTTGGGAGAAAAGAGCTTACTTTTGGCTTGCCGATGGTACCATTTATTGTTTTTTGGGAGAAAAGAGCTTACTTTCGGCTTGCCGATGGTACCATTTATAATAATTGCATTTGCAGCCGGTTTTTCCTGGCCTCAGCTGAGCTGTGCTACGGCTCCGCCTCGTGACCAGCCACAGATGGAGGAAGGCTGTGTGGAGGTCCAGCAGGGTGGACACAGCCTTTTCGAGTGCACCTGCTACGGGGACAACTGCAATCGCCCACGCATCCGTCAGCCCCAGCGTTGGCTGAAACTGCAATTTTTTAAATATTTTAAAAAAATAATAAAATTGAAATTTAATTTATTTTTGAATAATTTTTTTGAACAATTTTTTTTACTGTAATTATTTTTTTTGCCTCATTGGGCTGGCGCGAGGGAGCGTTGCGACCGTCAGCGCCCAGCCCCTCTTTTCGACCCAGGTGTATGTTTTGAGGGTTATTGCCAGATCTTGAAATTGATAAGCGTTTTTCTCAACACTGCCTGCACCAATCGATAAGATTTTTGCAGCATTGGAAAGAGCAACATTGAATTGTGGGGGGTACTCGCGAAAATTCGCAAAACATGGCTTCCTTTGCTTCAAAAATTTGGAAACAAAAGTGCCGCACGAACTCCTTCCCTTCCCTTCCCTTCCCTTCTTCCCTTCTTCCCTTCTTCCCTTCCCTTCTTCGCATCTACTCCATGAACGGGTGTAGGTATTCATTTAACCCCCCCCCCCACACCAGCGTCCTTGGCTCTTGGGTTTTGTTCAATCATATATTGGTAATGTTTTAGTCACAGAAACTGACAGATGGACTGGTGGCGTAGTGGTGAAAACGATTGGCCGCATAGCTTAATCTAGCAGGTTCGAATCCTGTCATAGGCATTTACTTTTTGCATGTTTTAAATTGAATAAAAACAGGTATTAACGGAATGAAAAAAGTAAAACTCTGTTCTCCCAAAAATCATGCAAGGAAAATACTATTTTTTAAATGTTTTCAATAAAAGCCATACCATCGCCAAAGCAAAATTTAGGGTCGTTTCAGTTTGTATCATCATGCTGGTCATCGTCACCCTGCGAATGGTACCAACATCATATATGTTACCAACGGCAAGCGAAAAGTTAAGCTCTTTTCTCCCAAAAATCGAAATTTTCGAGTATAAGGCCAAAAAATTTAAAATTTAAAAAAACAATAAAAAAATAAAGAACATAAACCAAAATAATATTTATGAATAAGAATCTTTTTTAAAATTTTTATGAATAACAATAATAAGTTTCATTTATGTATCTTTAAAGTTGAGGAAATAACTGGTACCATCGGCAAGCCGAAAGTAAGCTCTTTTCTCCAAAAAAAACAATTGCCCCGAGTGTAAAGTCAAAGAAATTTCCCTACTACGAGTGGAATCTGCTGTGTCACTTGTATTTTGTTTGAGCGCGCATGAAAAGAGTTCTTGAACTGCGCGCGAAAACAAAATGCAAATGCCCCACAAGCAGATTCCACTCGTAGTAGGGAAATTTCTTTGACTTTACACTCGGGGCAATTGTTTTTTTTGGAGAAAAGAGCTTACTTTCGGCTTGCCGATGGTACCAGTTATATCCCAATTACAGAAGAAATGACAAAATTGTAACCGTGCAGTCCATAGATTTTGGTTGGGAATTGACTTGGAGCGAACTTTGAGCTGAGCAATACAATCGAAGATGTGCCGTCGGATGGCGATTTCACTATCGAACAGGCACCATTCGACTGATGTATGGCGACAATATTGGGCCCAGCATGTACTGCCCTAGCAATGGGTTAGTGGATATGCATGACATTTAGAAGCTAAGCAGAATCCACAATGGGCTTCTAGAGTTCATGAAAGTTTTTTTTATCAATAAAAATATTTTTTCAATAATAAATTATTTTTTCAATCAGATTTTTTGATGAACTCTCTAGAGAACTCCATGGCTACGGAAATATCTGTATTTTAGGTACTACATCTGCGTGGTCACATTTGTTTTTGTTCGGAGTTGCGATAAGCAACCAGAGTGCCCGATGTAAGAGATTATCTTGTTTCTCTGCAAATTTGGAGACCTCTAAGTTGCTTTGCGCAGGCGTTCACCAATGCCTCGTCTTCCGCCTATAGCTAAGGAGACCGATATTAAATCAAATGTTACGCTGGATTTTTACATGGAATTTGCCTGCCAAAAGATGAAAAGTGCGAAAGCAGTGGCTTCGTACAAGGACCATTGCTATGACTTCCGTTATTGGGTACATTTATGACATCAAACGTTTGTGAAAGTCATGCAATTCATACTTTGATCTAGAATCCATAAGATGTGTGATTTTTTAATCACTTCCTCGATCTAATGAATTTATTTAGATTTTGTTTTCGTTTTCGCTTCTGTCAAATCAAAATCTTGACTTTGACTTAAATTTTGACAGCCAGTGAAATTTTAAGCTTTTAAAAATCCTTGTCTTGGGGGAACAAGGTGGATGAGTGCAAGATTAAAGAATCTTTTTAGAAATACATTATCGCGTAAAGACCTATTGTCAAAAATGACACCATCACCGATTCCAGAATCAACGAAAGTTATCGGAATCAACGAAATCGGAGGAGGTGTCATTTTTGACATTTAACCTTCATTTTTAACCTTTAAGAGCAAAAGATTGAATGGTTTTTTAAACCCTGTAAAAAGAAGCTTTTTGAGCCTGGTCGAGGATATTTTGGCGCCAAGCAAAGAGCAGGCTGGAAGTGCGGCTGCAATACGGACAACTGCAACCTTTACGCTCGCCCCACAAGATTCTGCCACAGCGGCCCTCGCATACGCGACTGTTCCAGGTCTCCTAAAAGCTGAGCCTGATCAAAGCTACGAAGCTGGTCTCATTGCTCTTAATTTGAGGCCTCATATACCCGAAAGTCATTTGCCAAAACATCTCCATTCCACATCCTACTATGCTTATAGTGATCTGCCAGCGGAAATAAGGTGCGCTGGGTGAGGTTCATGGCCGATCCAAAATTTTGACATTGCCAGGAAAGAGGAGGACATACTGAATAGTTTGCTACGAAATTTCATCAATGCTCAACTGCCAGACAATACCGCATTTTATACCGCATATGTGGCTTGCTGTGAAAGAATTGCAGAAGGTAACAGTAGACGTTTGACATGCCCAGCATTAGGTTTGCTCCAGAAAATAACCTGATTAGAAAAGAAAAAATTTTAAATAGTAAAAAATTTTTCTGTAATTTTTTCGTTATTTAGCGATTTTTAAACTGTTCTATGATGAATTTAAAAAAAAATTTTCAACAAAAATTTGGAAAATAATATTCTTAAATTAAGTCAGATTAAGCGAACATAGAGCGACTGAACATCGACACTCGCCAAGATTGTGCCTATGACGAGCGCTGCCTCTTCAACTTCTACTTCAAGCCAGTGCCAAACCGAATTTTCGCAGCAAACATCACTCATGGCCACAACAGTTCTATCAAAGAAATTCCCAGAACCTATGAAACCTACCACTACCGCCTCCTCTGCAAGACGCCCCTCTGCAATGCCGTATTATCCATGCTTCAAAATTTACAAATATTGGCAAATTTAACTACTATCTCCTCATTTAAGCTTCTTAATGTCATATTTTCAGTAGAAAAATTTGTTCGTGAAGGATTCCAATCCGCTCTTTCTTGTTACAGTACACGAAACATTAAACACTGGCTGAGCACTAAACATTAAGTGTCTAAATTTCAACCAAAGCAGCTAACTAACTAAATTTCAACTAACTTCAACTTTATATCCCTATTCCCACTATTGAGCTCATTCAGCCCCAGCGAGTATTTCTGACCACTTGCGCACAGATCACTCCCAGTTTTCAGTTTTTCAGTTTTTTTTCAGTTTTTTCACAAAATACAAAATTGTAAAATGCAGGGAATTTTGATTTTATCAATACATTTTAGCCGATATTGATTCTATTTTGCGCCAAAAGACATTCTCTGAAGCAGACACACTGATCCCTCCTTGCGTCCCCGAGTTGCTCTGCAAATCCCCATTTGAGCTTCCAGCCCACCTATAGGCAGTAGGCTGCAAGTGGAAACTAAATGTAGGAGCAAATAGAAAATGGCTAGAAAATAGCCATGCTAGGCCTCTGTGCGCTCCGCCCCGTCCCTGTCCCTCAGCTTCGCGAAATTCCAATGCCAAATCCGATCATTCCGTTTCCCATTTGCTCACCTGAGCTTCTGAGCCGACCCCTAGGATCCGGACAACTCCAACGCCCGCTGTCTGCTCACGGCGCCCGGGCAACGACCGAATTCGGGCACCTTCGAGACCTGCAGCAAGTCCAGAGAGGATGTTGTCAGTGCTCTGAGGTATAATGATTTGAAGCTCTACTTAATGAATACTAAAAGCTCCACGCCTTAATGAAACGTGGCAACCTGCTAATTTTCAAGGCCTCGCATCTATTGGCGACAGCCTATATTATCTTGTTCCCCAGAGCAGTGCATGCTGTGGAGGAGATGCTGTGCTGCCGGAATGTGACGGCGGAGACCTGGCGGATGCTTGGGGAAGAGCCGGACCCCGACCCCGCCAAGAACTTCCCCTGGCGCTACAAGCATAGTCGGCCGGCCTGGGACAGTTTGGCGGAGCAGGAGGCCAAGGACGGGGAGCGGGGCTGCTGGCGATCCTCCAGGATCGGCGTCTGCGGCGACGTCATCATCAAGTAAGGCAGATGAAGGCCCAGTATGGAGCACCTGGAATTTTAAGGGAAGAAAGGCAGGCCGGTCAGGTACCTGGAAAAAATGGAAAATAATTAAAGGTAAATGAAAAAAATGAAAAAATGAAATTTTTTAAAAAAAATTCTATGTATTTTCCATTTTTTCCAGGTATCTGACCTGGAATGCTCCTTACTGAATGAGACCTCTGACTAGCTTTGTCGGAGCCCCCTGACTCTGCGTAAACTTTCATTCTGACCTCGAGTCATTGTAAACTTTGAAGCCTACGCAACAGCGTTTCTGGTCTATTTGGGATTAAGCTTTAAGGCTTCGCAAGCGAAGCCTACGCAGTTGCCACGATACAAGTGATTTTGACTAAAAGCCTTTTTTTAGAGTCAGTATAGCAAATTCTTTTTTCGTATTTTTGGTCCTTATTTTTAGAGTTTACGATGAGTCTTTAGGCAGCTTTGACATGTTAACATCCACCCCCAAGATTCTAAAAAGTGGTCAATACAGCAGTCAGCATCTGTGCCCCACTTCAAATAGTTATTTTTGAGCAGACTTGGGTAATTGATGAATTTTACTTTCATTAAAAACTTACAATTGACAGCCAACAGCCATTTTTGTGTGATGGTAAAAATCAGGCAGTGTGTCAGTGGAATGGCCATGTGATGTCATCCTTTTAGTCAGTCTGCGTGAAGGCTGGCAACTAACACAGGCACCATGAGGATCTGCCTCGAGTGGCTGGCGACGATCGACTGGTCCTCAACGCCTGGCTGGCGGGCAAGCGCCACAAGGTACGGGCGTAAATACAGGCGCGGAAATTGTTTTAAGTTTCGGGGGGGTGGAGTTGGGCAAAATTTTTTGACCAATAAAATTGTGTCGCGTGAAGCGCGCAGGAAATTTTTTCGAAGTACATTTTTTTAAAATTTTTTTAATTAATTTTTAATTTTTTTTTGCTAATTTTATTTACAAATTGATGGGTAATTTAGTTAACTATTCCAATTTTCGCTCGCAGCGCGCAAATTATTTTGTAACATAGCCCAAAAAATCAAACCAACATGGGAAAAGAAAATGACTAATTTGGCATGACTTATGCTTCTGCGTCTTTTTTTACATTTTCTATCTAAAGGGAAAAAATTGCCCCGCTTAAAAATTCGAGGGGGTAGGACTTCCTCCCTCCTCCTTAATATCCGCCACTGGGTAGACAGTTGTTGCCGTGAAAGAAGATTGAACGGTGAACGGACAACATTTTATTCTATTCATCAAGGGAGTTGCTTAGAAATTAATTTTCAGTAAGCTCCTTTTCTGTCATTAAATTGCGCACAAGAGAGCATAATAGAAGTAACATTTGTATTATAATTCGCTTCTGCAGTTTGATTTCTCTGTATTTTTGTAAAAATATTTTCTTCAAGAAATTCGTTTAGAATTTTTAGCATGTTTTACTTATATAATTTCGAGCAGCAAAGCAATAATAGCAGTAATTATTGCTGTATAATTCGCTTCTGCACCTTGATTTTGCTGTATTGTAAAAAAATTTTCTTCAAGTAATTTGTTTAGAATTTTTTTAGCATCGTAGTGTGGCTACCCTGGCAAGGGCACCGCACTCGTCGCGCTCGCCAACTGCCCGGAGGCCGTGATGCTGGACTGTGGTTTGAGGAAGGAGACGTTGAAGTTTATGCGAATCTGAGAAGCCGAAGCTGGGTACTAGACTGATAGAGGATGGTGAAATGGAGGCCTTAAGAAGGGGAATGGGCAGTGCACACAGACAAGATGGCGGCGTCGGAGGGAGGGGGTGGCAGTGCAGCGGGTAGCGAGAGACGAGGAAGGGGAGGGAATGGAATGATAGCGTGGGAGCACGTGAAGGAGTGGAGGTCGCTAAAGGTTTTGAATACCAAAGACATGTCGTCGCACTACGCATAACTTGCTTCTGCACCTTGATTTTGCTGTATTTTGGCAAAAAAAACGAAACACTGGCCAGGACCGCTGTTTCTGGGACTGGGAGCAGTGGTGGATCGATGAATGGCCGAAGAACTTCTACGCCAATTGGCGCCAGTACTGGGCAATGACCCGCTTCAACGCCACTAAACACAGACCGATCAGCACCTGGGAGCTAAACAAGCTCCCTGGGAATAAAAGACTTAGAGAATCTGCTTGTTAGCAAAATTGGGCCTCAAGGAGCTGGAGGTGAGGTTGAAGAGGGTTGCAGGGTATCAGATACAAACCTGCTACTGCCGCTCCAAGCCTCTCTGCAATATTTGATCAATGCTGGTCGTGGGATTGGGTTTGGATGTATGGAAAGACGAGATTATAAAATGTTTTATAGACCAGTTTTGTGTAGTTTTTTGCAAGGATTCCGAATCTGTCCTTGGTTTAGCTCTCCGACCATCCTAGCAAACGCTATTTAAGATTTTCGATTTTTTTTGTAAGGGTCCCCCCTTACGTTCAATCAACTTTCCAACCTCAATTTCGGCATAAAGGAGGCCAAAAATCAAAATTCTGGAGGCGCCATGCCACCCTCCAGGGTCGATATACTATAGTGACGTTGAGACTGGAGCCCCAGATATTGCCAATCCCCATGCCGAGCAGAACGTACGGCGCACGGCGCACGGCGGACGGCGGACGGATAACGGACGGACACTTTTTCAAAAGTTTTTTGGCCATAACTTGCCCAATTCTCAACCAAATTTGGCAAACTTTTTTTTGATTAAAGCTCTGTGTTTGCTGCGTCCATTGAGCCTACTCGCAGCTTTGTAAGTTGCCCATGGAATATTTGGCAGCCAATCATATTTTCAAAATCCGTAATAGGGTTGGTCCTTGGCTAAGAGGGGACCGTGCTTCCGCTCCGCTCGCACAGCCCCAATTTTGAGAATTGCCAAGAAGACTTGAGTTTTTGTGTTCACAAGTCGATATATGCCGATTCTGAAATCTGTGCTTACATTTTAAATTTGGTCTCAAAAACCATGGACTTCCCTTTTTGAGTGACAGATGGAAGGG
>JASANA010000889.1:0-12186 GCA_030248095.1 Ptycholaimellus sp. GST1_10
GCAGGCTTCGCCAATCCACCAGCTAGCGACTGCAAGGGCCAATCGCAACTGGATGCACGCAACAAAGCAAGGTGCCCTTTCGGTTCGACTGCTGCCTGTCTCCGACCAGCAGCCGTTCATGACCTGTCCTCTTCACATCTGGAGAAGGACAGCCTGCAAGTTTTCGGACGAAATGAAAAATCCGAAAACGCCTGCCGACAGCTGCTGCTGCTGCTGCCTGGCCACGAGCTGCATCCCCACTGCCAGCTCTACTGAGTTTCAGAACGAACTTTCTTCTTTGCTGACCTGCGGGTGCAAAGTGAGAATTCCGTTCTGGCTCATCTGCCAATCTCAGAAAGCGATCGATGGCCTTCTGAGATTTCATTTCGGTGTCGACAGTACCACTTTCGACAATCTTCAATCCGGGCAGAAAAGGCTGCCACAGGCTACCCCAACCGAGCGGAGCCAAGCGGAGGAACAGCTGCCACTCAGCTCCTCCACACCCCTGCTTCCACTGGAGTCCTGCCTCCACCCGCGGAAATCCCTTGGTGAACATGCACTGGCCAGATTCTTCACCAGAACCTACGTTGCGACGGCATTAGGGAAGGACAAGGGAATCTCAGAGCTCTATCTCGACGGACATATCTCTGGGATCTTCGTACCAGTCTCGAGCGAACTGGCGCAAAGCAGAAGACGGGAAGCTTGTCAGCAGCTTAGAGAGAGAGAAGACTTCGTCATCGGTGATCATCAACCTCCAGAACCAGTTGAACAAGGCTCTCTGTCCTCATCTCTTCATCAGCCCATTCGTCAAGAGCCGACAAGCACCAGCTGCCTCCACTCCCTGGAGCAGCAAGCCCAGATCGGCAGCTGCTTATTCAAGGCCGCCCAAGACGAACGCCCTTCGCTAGGGCCTCTATTTCCGGCTATCTAGTTTACACCCTCTCCCTTCTTCCCCTAGCCCGCACACGCACCCCCCCCCCCCTACCTCCGCCCCTCTCCCTCCTACCGCGCTGGCACTACCTGCCCTACCCCCTCCGTTCGGCGAGTGGAAGCGGAGGAACCCTTAGCCGCAACGACAACACCCCCTCCCTCCTCGCCCCTCTCCCTCTCCTTTCACCTCTCTGCCCAGAACGACACTCTCTTACACCCCCCCTTCCTCTCACCCCCTTGGGCCGCGTCCCCCCCCCTTTCTCTCTTACCTCCCTTTCTCCAATCATTCTCCTCCCCTCTCCCCCCACACCCTCCCCCCCCCTCCCCACCCCCCCCCCCACCCCACCCAAGAAGCGAAACAAAAAAAAAAAACACACCCCCAAAGGAACACCCAAAACCAACAAAAAAAAAAAAAAAAAAAAAAAAAAAAAAAAATGTCGTCTGACGCTGGCTTCTCCCTCTTCCCGCCGAACGGAGGGGAGGGCAGGTAGTGCCAGGGCGCAGGAAGGAGGGGAGAGGGGAGGGGGGGGGGTGCGTGTGTGGGCTAGGGGAAGAGGGGGAGGGAGAGGGTGTAAACTAGATAGCCGGAAATAGAGGCCCTAGCGAAGGGCGTTCGTCTTGGGCGGCCTTGAATAAGCAGCTGCCGATCTGGGCTTGCTGCTCCAGGGAGTGGAGGCAGCTGGTGCTTGTCGGCTCTTGACGAATGGGCTGATGAAGAGATGAGGACAGAGAGCCTTGTTCAACTGGTTCTGGAGGTTGATGATCACCGATGACGAAGTCTTCTCTCTCTCTAAGCTGCTGACAAGCTTCCCGTCTTCTGCTTTGCGCCAGTTCGCTCGAGACTGGTACGAAGATCCCAGAGATATGTCCGTCGAGATAGAGCTCTGAGATTCCCTTGTCCTTCCCTAATGCCGTCGCAACGTAGGTTCTGGTGAAGAATCTGGCCAGTGCATGTTCACCAAGGGATTTCCGCGGGTGGAGGCAGGACTCCAGTGGAAGCAGGGGTGTGGAGGAGCTGAGTGGCAGCTGTTCCTCCGCTTGGCTCCGCTCGGTTGGGGTAGCCTGTGGCAGCCTTTTCTGCCCGGATTGAAGATTGTCGAAAGTGGTACTGTCGACACCGAAATGAAATCTCAGAAGGCCATCGATCGCTTTCTGAGATTGGCAGATGAGCCAGAACGGAATTCTCACTTTGCACCCGCAGGTCAGCAAAGAAGAAAGTTCGTTCTGAAACTCAGTAGAGCTGGCAGTGGGGATGCAGCTCGTGGCCAGGCAGCAGCAGCAGCAGCTGTCGGCAGGCGTTTTCGGATTTTTCATTTCGTCCGAAAACTTGCAGGCTGTCCTTCTCCAGATGTGAAGAGGACAGGTCATGAACGGCTGCTGGTCGGAGACAGGCAGCAGTCGAACCGAAAGGGCACCTTGCTTTGTTGCGTGCATCCAGTTGCGATTGGCCCTTGCAGTCGCTAGCTGGTGGATTGGCGAAAGCCTGCTTCTTTGCCCCGCGGGGGGTCACAAAGGAAGGCGTTTCGCTTTTCCGATGCCTTTCAACTCTGCCTCCTTCTGTACACAAGGTGCAGGTTGGAGGAGAGGTGAGGGAGGCCGAAGGGATAGCGATTGAAGATTAGGTGGTCGGTCGTCCGGACGATGTCGTTGGAGTTGCGCAGCGTGGCCAGGTGGGCGTTGAGGCTGAGGAAGTCGGTGGGGACGCCGTTCATGCCGATGGGAAGGGCATCCAACAATCACTCAACTGCTATCAAAAAGCTGTGCTGTTCATTGCACTGCTGAGCAACATAAACATTCGACTCTTTCTCCTTCAGCAAGTTTGGCTACAGAAGAAGACGAGAGTGGGGAATCGGTGAGTAGGAGAGGGAGGAGGGGTGAAGGAAGGGAAGCGTAGGCGGAGACCGGTTGTCCCGCACGCATCGTTCATCCGCCGCTGCGTCATGGAATCGCTGCACTGCACACTATCTGTGGAAATTCGAAATCTGGTGGAATTTCAAATGCTGATCTTTGCTGAGCTGCAGTACTAAATTCTTATCAGTGATGATGCTTGATGCCTGTGATGAATAAATACCAGTTACTGGAATTAAAATTTTATGTTATTGGGAAACTAAAAAGAAATTAAATAATTCATATGCTATAAAGGAATGAAAAGTGTGGCCGCGCGGGGGGCCGCCGACTGACTTTACTATCTTATATCAGGGCGCGGGAGCGCCCCCGCCATGAATGGGTGATCGAGTTTTTGCATGGTTTCCTGTCACCGAGTTGCTTGGGAGAATGGGAGGGTGGTAACTCGAACGTATATATATATATATCTATCGATCGCACACTGCCCGCCCTAGCCGGATAAATAAATTATTGATTTTTTGATTCCGCCTTATGATAATTAATAAATAAATTAATAACAATATAAAAAAAAGGAAAGCGGCACCTATTCGAATACTTATACACTGGTGCTCGCTTCAGCGTGAAAGGGGAAGCGTAGCAGTTTTTATTGAACGATGCTCAGGTTAGCTTTAACGCGATGGACTGGATATTTAGGGCTAGGGCGCGGCCCTGCTTCGAACTGGGTGGGGGGTTTTTTGATTGCTTCCGTTCGTCTGGAAATCGGGAAATTTTCTAAACCTACCTGAATTACTTACATGAATTAACTTACCAACCAAAAAAACAAACCGGGGGATTTTTCCTACCGATGGTTGGAGGCCTCTTTGTTGGGGCAGGAAATAAGTATTTCCACATGGCCAAGACCTCGACAAGACTACAAAACTACACCACGAGGGGCTCTTTAAGAGTTTCCAACCACAAAAAACAACACAACAGGTGTTAAAAAATTGATGATAAATTTCGATTTAAATTATAAACCATTTTGAGTCAAAATTTTAACAGGTTCATCTACGAAATCCACTGAGCATTCATAAGCAGGCGGCAATTTTGGCACAAAGAGGACAAAAATTAGTGAATGATAGAAAATACAACTAGTGAAATAAAAAAAATTGTTACATCGAAAAATTTTTTTTCTGAATTTTTGGTCACAATGAAATTATAAGTTTACTAAATGAGGTGTAACAAAATAAAACAAACAAAATTAAAGTTAAATTGAAATTAGCTAAAGTAAAGTTAACTTTTGCTGGCATTTGCAATATGATCAATTTTTTATTTTCAAATCACTTTTCAAATTTTACATGTATTTTTCTGTAAGAGGCTTTTTCTGATTTAGTAAAGTTCACAAATAACATCATTTAATCAAAAATTAAAGACAAAATAAAAACTAGAATAATTGAAATGACAAGTTTCCTGCCATAAATTGCCGCCTGCTTATGATTGCTCAGTTGATTTCTTAGATGAACCTGTTAAAATTTTGACTCAAAATTGTTTATAATTTAAATCGAAATTTATCACAATTTTGTCACACCTTGTCTAGTTCTTTTTGATGATTGACAATTCATAAGCAGCTCATGCTGTAGCATTTTAGTCTTGTATATATATATATATATATATATATATATTATAATACGGGTGATGCCATTTTTGACCGCGGAGCGGCCCGAAGGGCCGCTCCGGCGGTCTATAGAGGTTACTCAACTTTTGTCCTCATATATATGTATATATATTACTGAAATTGTGAATCTCCGCTTCAATGTTTTTTCTCTCTTAGCTGGTCTCTTAAAAATAGCTTGGGCATAAAGGTGATGAAATTTATTTGATTCATCTTATCATGAAACTAGCTTGGGCCATAAGGTGATGAAATTAAATCTGACACTCTTATCATGAAAATATGCTTACTTAATTTAGAACTTTACTAAAGAGCTAAGAGAGCCCAAAAAATTTTCACCAATGTTTTTTTAATTTATGACAGGTTAGAGTAAATCAGAAATATTTTAATTGATTTGCACAAAACCTTTGCGTTAAAATTTCCATCATATGATATTAATGTTGGAAGCAAAAATGAAAAACTGGGAAAATATTAATAAATTATTCAAAATGATATTTTTTCATTATAATGCATTTTTTTTGCTAAATGTTAACTCATGTTCAGTTTTATTTATAGCTCTACCCAAAGAATAATCCTAGGGAGGCCAAAATTTTCTGGGCTCTCTTAGCTCTTTAGTAAAGTTCTAAATTAAGTAAGCATATTTTCATGATAAGAGTGTCAGATTTAATTTCATCACCTTATGGCCCAAGCTAGTTTCATGATAAGATGAATCAAATAAATTTCATCACCTTTATGCCCAAGCTATTTTTAAGAGACCAGCTAAGAGAGAAAAAACATTTGAAGCGGAGATTCACAATTTCAGTAATTTCATCCACTTTGAACAGCCAAAGGCCAAAAATCCACCAGAAGCCCAATATGTACAATGCTTTAAGATGAAGTTTATGATGAGCTGCTTGCTGACCACAGCCTGGTAGAAGCTCATGAAGACAATGTGTAAGCAAATGGACACAAGATTTGTAATCTACGCCCGAATTTACCTGCATGATGTGGTTAATGAGGCCAAAAACCCTTTAAAATGCCCCAAGACGAAGTTGATGATGAGCTGCTTGTTCACCATGGCCTGGTAGAAGCCCATGAAGACAATGTGTAAGCAAATGGACACAAGATTTGTAATATACGCCCCAATTTTCCTATATGATGCAGTTATTGAGGCCAAAAACCCTTTAAAAAGCCCCAAGACGAAGTTGATGATGAGCTGCTTGTACACCACGGCCTGGTAGAAGCCCGTGAAGACCAGATTTGCACATATGGTTGTTTGGTATCAAATCGTATCTATTTTTGAGCCTGTTCCATATCTAGGCTCTAAATTAAATTTAAAACATCGCCACTGGGCAGCATTACCTTTTTTAGGTTTCTTACAAAGCACCCTAGGGCTCAGAAATGGTCAAAATTGTTTATTTGAAAATTCAATGTTTTTTGGTCTAGTTTGGTGTAGTTTTTGACGAGGTTTCCGAATCTGTCTTTATTTTTGCCCAAAACGGCTTCAAAAAAATTTTATTCAAGTTTTTCGATTTTTTTTATAAGGGTCTATTATAATTTATTACGTTCAATCAACTTTCCAACCTCAATTTCGGCATAAAGGAGGCCGAAAATCAAAATTCTGAGGGCCTAATGCCACCCTCCAGGGTCGATATACTATAGTGACGTTGAGACTGGAGCCCCAGATATTGCCAGTATGCCTCCCGAACAGAACGTATGGCGGACGGCGGACGGCGGACGGCGGACGGCGGACGGATAACGGACGGACACTTTTTAAAAAGTTATTTGGCCATAACTTGCCCAATTCTCAACCAAATTTGGCAAACTTTTTTTTTAATTAAAGCTCTGTGTCTGCTGCGTCCATTAAGCCTACTCATAGCTCTGTAACTTGCCCATAGAATATTTGGCAGCCAGTCATATTTTCAAAAGCCGTAATAGGGTTTGTCCTTGGCTAAGAGGGGACCGTGCTTCCGCTTCGCTCGCATGGCCCCAATATGTCTGGAAATGCTGGGAACGGGCGAATTCTCAACGGATTTGGACAAACTTTTTTTTTCCTGAAAGGTAATGCGATTTTAGGAAGATCTGGAGGGGTGGAACCGGTTTCCGAGCATTTGAAACATTACTTTTTTGGGTAGAAAGGTTGAAAATTTGGGTATGCTGTAAAAGGCTCAATTCTCAACGGATTGGGACAAACTTTTTTTTTCCCTGAAAGGTAATAAAATTTTAGGAAGATCTGGAGGGGTGAAACCGGTTTCCGAGCATTTGAAACATTACTTTTTTGGGTAGAAAGTTTGAAAATTTGGGTATGCTGTAAAAGGCTCAATTCTCAACGGATTTGGACAAACTTTTTTTTTCCTGAAAGGTAATGAGATTTTAGGAAGATATGGAGGGGTGGAACTGGTTTCCGAGCATTTGAAACATTACTTTTTTGGGTAGAAAGGTCGAAAATTTGGGTATGCTGTAAAAGGCTCAATTCTCAACGGATATTGACAAACTTTTTTTTTCCTGAAAGGAAATAAAATTTGAGGAAGATCTGGAGAGGTTTGACAAGTCCCGGAGCATTTGAAACATAACAATTTTAGGTAGAAAGGTTGAAAAATGGGGTATGTTGAGAGCTCCGCGGTCAGCTATTGCGCTCTGCGCCATATACTTGTTGGAGGGTACCTCGGGTGGGATGGTTTCTAAGTGTACCTAGGCATATGATAGCATTTTGGATAGATCTTGGAATGTTTGGCAAAATATGCTTTACGGTCCTCGCCGTTTTTCCTTAAAAGCAATTTATGATTGAAAATGTGTCGAATTTTGTCATTTTTGCCCCTTTTTTGACTTTACGCCTTTGTAACTCATTGAGTTTTTAACTTTTTCTGTCGGACTTTTTTTTAAATTCAAGGCAAAACAAATCTCTTTACAACAGTTTTTTTACTTATTCAACTTTTTGAAACTATTTATTAAAAAATCTCTTTGAGTAAAGTCAATTTTCGCGATTTTGGCCCTACTCAGTGATCTGATATTGCAGGGTATTAATTAGTAGGGATATGCAGAAGTCCAGGGACAGATCATTCTGACCAATGATGGGCACGTCTATATATAAATTTACGGTTATATAGTCATATAGGCGTATATTTCGCTTTTTTTGAAAAATTTCCGATTTCTAGTGGTTTTTAACATCTAAACGCAAAATATAACGTCAAATTTTTACGGTTATATAGTCGTATAGGCGTATATTTCGCTTTTTTTTGTTTACGTTATTTTTAAACGATTTCCAGTAGGCCTTGAATAAAAAAATGCCCATCATTGATTCTGACTGTATGCGAATGCAATGCTTATATTCCTTGATCATTTTAAAGTGGCTTTTGATCAGTGGAGTTTCCAAAACTGTATGAACTTTATATGCTGATCTCTCTGTTTCCTTGTTTCTATGTAGAATTCAATTCTGTTTCAGCAATAATTTATTGTTATTGTTTTGAATAGACACCAGTTATTGGATTGAATATTTAAAATGTTTTTGCATATTTGCATATTTTTTACATCAATAAATAACTTAAAATTGATAATTTCATATGCTGTGAAGGATTTAAAAGTGTGGCCGCGCGAAGCGCGACCACTGACCCATATTACTAGTATATATATATGTGTGTGGTACCGCAACCCGTACTCCTCGGTTTTTCAATGAAATTGGCTGAAATTTTGCATGGAGGTCTGTCTAGGTGGTGGCTCGGGACGTTTTTGTGCGCTTGGCGCAATTTTGTTTGGTTCCAGATTTATTGTCAAAAAACCTCGAAAATTGGGGCCTCCAAATTCGAAATATTTTCGAAAAGTGCATATTATTTCATTGTATAATTATTATCAAGCAACCACCTCAGAAATCAATTTTTTATAAAGGATGGCGTGACATCATTTAGTTAATAATAAAATTAGAACTATTAGTTAAATATTGACCTTATCAAAACGTGGCAACATGCTAATTTTCTAGGCCGCGCATCTATTGGCAACTGCCGATATTACCTTGTTAAAACAATGGGCTTTTTAGCCGTGAATCAAAAATGTAATTTGTAAAATTATTGATGAGTGTTTCAAAATACCAGTGGACGAGCTAATTTCTCGCAAACATCATGGAATCATGCTTGTTCGTATTTTTGAAGCACCATAATTTTTAGCTTTTGGCCAGAAATCGGGAAAAATATTCCGTGAATTTCTTCAAACATCTTCAGTATATCACCACGACAGACGTACGTGCCAATATTGGCCATTTTTTGGAGGTTTATGCTTTCTATTCATGATTTTAAATATTTTACGCGTTTGAGAACCTGATATTTTAAATCTACGCCCCATAATTGACACATAATCAAAATATAAGCAAATAAGATAAGCAAACACATAAGAAATTGATTGAAAAAACTTTTGAATCCTTTTTGGTGAGGTAAAAATCATGAAAACAGGCATAATGAAGCAAATTGCAATAAGTGACCCAGGAGCAAACACCTACAGATCAACTACAAAATGACTGAAATTAATATTAGCATCCATGAAAGATTGTCACTTAACAGGGAAAATCTGTGGTTTTCAACCAATTTAAAAAACAATCACAGAATAGCAAGCACAAGCTCCGCTGAATAATTGAAAATTAGACGATAGGCCTTGATTTTGTATTCATAAATTACATATGACTATTATAAATGTGCGCTTAGTATTGAAATTAGTTGAGAAAAAACTGACTTGCCCTTTTGAGTGGCAAACTTTCATACATGCAAATATTAATTTCAGTCAGTTGCTAGCTGAACTGTGAGTGTTTGCTCCGCGGTCACATGTTGCGCTTTGCGCCATTATACTTGTTAAAAAAATTAGTTTTTGGCCAAAAATAGGGCAATGGTAAAATAGTTTGTAAAATTCTTATAACTTCAAGATACAAGATACGATTTTGCTACGTGATATTTTGGAATCATCAAAGTTTTAGGTTTTCATCGCTGTCAAATGGGCCGGACCTTGAGCCAGGACGTGGCAAGTTTTGAGGCTATGGCCGGCCAAAACGTGACAGAGAACATTAAGATTCAAATGACAATTTTAGGAAGGCTAGCTCAGCGTGCCAATTTATTGGAGTCTTCATCGCTCATCGAGGGCGCATCTTGGAAGCGCTGTCCTGGTCGCCACCTGTGGAACTGATGATCGTCTCCAACAAATCCTTCCACCATGTGCACCTAGTGCTCCTCACTTTTCATACATGCCTAACTGTTGTTCAGTTACTTTTTGTACGGAATCCTTTTCAGTGTTTCTGATTTCGGGAATCCTTAGAGAATAAATAAGAATGAAAATATGGAATGTCCAAAATTACGGAATAAATAAGAATAAAAATAAACGATCCTCATAATTAGAGTTGAAAATGAGAATAAACATATATTTTATAACAATAAAAAATATGGCTCAAAAATATAGCATAGAATAAGAATAAAATATGTGATTTTTATGAAATAGAAATAAGGTGTATTTTATTATTTCATATTCCCTATTCTGTATTCTTATTTTTTAATGTTATTTTCAATTTTATAAGCCTTATAAAATTGAAAATCTTTATAGAGCCAGGTTATAAATGGCCTTCTACACTGCTAACAATCAAATTTCGGCTAAGATGCAAACAGCAACAGCCACAGTATTTCACCAGCCTTCTCCAGCAGCAATTGGCCATCTGTCCTCTTGGGTAAGCCTTGCCCAACTGCACCGGGCCTTCTGTCCACAGCTCCTCTGAATTCTCCACAAAATTCCCATTCTAATGGCGTTGGAATCTTGCAAAAAGCTTTACTAGAACTCGAGTTATGACCTTTTGTTGATTCCTGTGGGCCTGGGTCAATTTTGATTCGAGTCGACATTATGTCGGCCCGACATTATGTCGACCCGACATTATGTCGACCCGACATGATGACGACCCGACATAATGTCGGGTCGACATAATGTCGGGTCGCCATAATGTCGGGTCGACATAATGTCGACTCGAATCAAAATTGACCCAGGTCAACAGGAATATTCAAAAGGCCATAACTCAAGGTCTAGTAAAGCTTTTTGCATGATTCCAACGCCATTCGAAAGGGAATTTTGTAGAGAATTTAGAGGAAATGAGGACATCAAACAGCCTTCTCCACCAGCTTTTCCACTAGCAGTCAGCCTTCGCCACCTGCAGTCAGCCTTCTGTCCTCTCTCTCAGCACCTGCACATGCCTTTCTGTCCTCAATCAGTCTTCTCCACCTGCAACCGGCCTGCTGCTCTGCTCCCCATCTAATTTCGGCTAAGATTCAAAACGCAACTGCCACAGTGCTCTACCTGCCTTCTCCAGCAGCAATAGGCCATTTGGCCACATCGATAAGCCTTCGCCACCTGCAGTCAGCCTTCTGTCCTCTCTCTCAGCACCTGCACATGCCTTTCTGTCCTCAATCAGTCTTCTCCACTTGCAACCGGCCTGCTGCTCTTCTCCCCATCAAATTTTGGTTAAGATTCAAAAACGCAACTGCCACAGTGCTCTGCCTGCCTTCTCCAGCAGCAATAGGCATCTGTCCTCATCGATAAGCCTTCGCCACCTGCAGTCAGCCTTCTGTCCTCTCTCTCAGCACCTGCACATGCCCTTCTGTCCTCATCAATCAGTCTTCTCCACCTGCAACTGGCCTGCTGCTCTGCTACCCATCTTATTTCGGCTAAGATTCAAAACACAACTGCCACAGTGCTTTACCTGCCTTCTCCAGCAGCAATAGGTCATCTGGCCACATCGATAAGCCTTGCCCAACTGCACCGGGCCTTCAGTCCACAGCTCCTCTGAATTCTCCACAAAATTCCCATTCTAATGGCGTTGGAATCATGCCAAAAGCTTTACTAGAACTCGAGTTATGACCTTTTGTTGATTCCTGTGGGCCTGGGTCCATTTTGATTCGAGTCGACATTATGTCGGCCCGACATTATGTCGACCCGACATGATGACGACCCGACATACTGTCGGGTCGACATAATGTCGGGTCGCCATAATGTCGGGTCGACATAATGTTGACTCGAATCAAAATTGACCCAGGTCAACAGGAATATTCAAAAGGTCAAAACTCGAGTTCTAGTAAAGCTTTTTGCATGATTCCAACACCATTCGAAAGGGAATTTTGTAGAGAATTTAGAGGAAATGAGGACATCAAACAGCCTTCTCCACCAGCTTTTCCACTAGCAGTCAGCCTTCGCCACCTGCAGTCAGCATTCTGTCCTCTCTCTCAGCACCTGCACATGCCCTTCTGTCCTCATCAATCAGTCTTCTCCACCTGCAACCAGCCTGCTGCTCTGTTCTTCATCAAATTTCAGCTAAGATTCAAAAACTCAACTGTCACAGTAGTCCACCAGTCTTCTCCAGCAACAATAGGCCATCTGGCCACATCGATAAGCCTTCGCCACCTGCAGTCAGCCTTCTGTCCTCTCTCTCAGCACCTGCACATGCCCTTCTGTCTTCATCAATCAGTCTTCTCCACCTGCAACCAGCCTGCTGCTCTGCTCCCCATCAAATTTCGGTTAAGATTCAAAAACGCAACTGCCACAGTGCTTTACCTGCCTTCTCCAGCAGCAATAGGCCATCTGTCCTCATCGATAAGCCTTCGCCACCTGCAGTCAGCCTTCTGTCCTCTCTCTCAGCACCTGCACATGCCCTTCTGTCTTCATCAATCAGTCTTCTCCACCTGCAACCAGCCTGCTGCTCTGCTCCCCATCAAATTTCGGTTAAGATTCAAAAACGCAACTGCCACAGTGCTTTACCTGCCTTCTCCAGCAGCAATAGGCCATCTGTCCTCATCGATAAG